>CP126885.1:9000000-9172131 GCA_032355295.1 Fusarium meridionale | reverse complement strand
TCTATAGCGCTTCGACTGGTAATATCAGCTGCATCGGCTGCATCGGACGGGCCGTTGCTGTTGCTGTTGCTGTCATCTCGAACGATCCAGTATCGCGCATAATGCCCTCCCATCCACGTCTGCAGCCGCACCTCGGTCCACCGCTCCTCTGTGTCTCCGTGCCCTGCCTCTCTCCAGTGGCGGACAATATTATCTCGTGCAATAGTAAGATATCGGCATATGTTGCAGCTATAGCCGTTCAAAATGACAAGCTGTTCAATTGCCTTACTGTTATCTTCGGGGGTTGCAGTAAGCTTCGGGTCAGCTAGTTCAAGTGTGCCATAGTAGTCTTTAATGTCCTTAAGCACTTGGCCCTTCAGTAGATGCTTCTGTCGAAAATGTATCTCAATGCTATTGCCAGGTCGAATAGCTGCTTGACAAAGCCGGCAGATAAGTATCTGATAGATTTCATTAAGCTGAATAAGATTTTCCATTACTGTATAGTGATAACTTATTATTTAGAAAAATAGCAGCTATATAAAATAGCATAATATAAATCAGGCATGATCCTTAATTTTCTGAATAAGGCGGGATTCAGATAATACTATTATAATAATAAGAACCCCCTTTTTCTGTAGAGCTAACCCTAAGCTAATATAAGCTAACCCTGAGCTGACGTAAGCTAGTCCCAGCTGTGGAGTTAGGGTTATTTTTACCCAATCAGCTACTCGGCCGAGCCTTTAGCTGTACATCCTTTAAAGTTAAGCGAAATTATTAATTACAGTGTCCTATTCATGATGAATCGTCTCTGAATAATTCCTAGGGTCTTTTCTAATAATTGTAAGTGCTGCAGTATATTTAATATGCTCCTTATAGAGCTTCTAGCTCTACTTAGCTTATTCTCTAAGTCCTTAAGTAATTTCTACTAAATTAGCTATACTTACTTTTAGTCTTTTAATTTTTCCTTTAGCTATAATAGTATTAAATTTAGCTATATTAAGGATCTTATTATAATATTTATTAAGGATTTAAATTTTATATTTAAGTTTCTTAACTTTATTTTTATAAGAGTTAAGGATAATAGGTGCAATCTTATCCTTATTATTATTACTAGTGCTTATATCTCTAAGGTCCTCTTTAAGAGTTAGCTAAGTGCTTATAGGGGTTGCCTTATAATAAGGATTACTCTAGGCAGTAATAAGACAGTTAGGAGTATTAGGGGCTATTATATAAAGTATTACTTAGTGTAAATATAGTATAGTTTAAATAAGAGCTATTAATATATAATAGGTAAAGTTTCTAAGGGATAAACTAGTCTATATTAGGTTTATATTAGTAGATATATAGGGCATTACTAAGTAATAGTGCAGTATTATATCTCTTAATAGTAAATAGAGCAGGTTAAGTGTATTTAAGTAAAGAAGTCTTATTAATAGCTAGTAAGCTAATTATACTAACTGGTTCTATCTAAAGGTATATATATTTAGTATTCTATAGGTTAAATAAGGTCAGTTTAACTCTATTTAATTGTTATGTAAGGCGAATGAGGTCAGTTTAACTCTGTTTATTATGTGAGTTAAATAGGGTCTATTTAACTCATATAGGGTAGGTCTTTTCTAATAGGCAGAAAACAGTAGGTATATTATCTTATATATGTAGGGATTAGTTAGGTTGTAACAGGCAGCATTACTATAAGAAGCACTAATAGGAGGCTAAACTGATATAACCCTATTAGCTTACTAAGCTTAATTTAATAGCTAATATTTATAATTGCAATATAGTATTTATTTATAAATATTTACTATAGCAGCCCTATATATAATAGCCTATTAATATATCTATAAAACTTAGCGCTTAATATAATATTAATACTAGTGATAATTAACTGAGCTGCCTTTAGTATACCTTCTTATCCTATACTTATTAATAGCCTATATTAAATACAGTTAATACTTATATTTATTACTCTTATTATTAAGTTATCTATTAGTATAATAAATAGTATAACTATAATACTTATACCTATATCCTATATAATAGCTAGCAGTATAAATAGTATACTCTTACTGGCCCCTATTAATAGCATATTAATAGCTATATTATTTACTTTAAGCGCTATAATTAATTATATACTTTTAGCTTACTTATTAGATTGCTAGGTAGCCTTTAGTCTAAGTAACCTTTATAGGCTGTCGGCTATATTGTCTTCTAGCTTCTTTTTTTTCCTCTCTTTTCTTTCCTCTTTTATCTCTTTCCTCTTTATAACCCCCTCCTCCTCTTAAGCAGTCTTTCTTTACTTTCTGCTCCTAGTTGCCTAAGTTAAGCTATTATTTAGCGGCTGCTCCTACTGCTCCTATTACTGCTACTGCTGCTTATTAGCCTTCTGACTATCCTACTTATATTTTAGTGCCTTTACCTCTTTACCTTTATTTCTATTACTGCTTTCCTTTAAAAACTAATATTATAGCTTATTAATCTCCTTAAATGTTATAATTATCTCTAGCTGCAGCTTATTTAGGAAGCTAATATATATAGTATAGTGCTGCCTTATAATCTATATTTTATATATTAACTATAAGTCTTATATAATATTCTAGCTTTCTTTATAGTTAATCGGCTTACTTATAATTAGATTGATCTTAGTATTTTTATTTTTATCCTTATCCTCTATCTTACCTTCTAGCTGCCTTATTATAAGTCCTTAAATCTTCTGCCCTATCTTAATTGCAATTACCTAATATTATCCTACCCCTAATTTAACCCCTATCCCAGCCTATATAATATAAGTAAGCTTCTTACTAAGCCAGTCAGTCTCCTATACTAATAAGCTGCTATCCCTTTATATATATTTAAGCTGCTCCCTATATAGCTTATTAATCTGATATTCCTACTATAGTACCCTCTCGGCCAGAAGTAGCTATATAATATATACTACTACTATCTACTTAATCCAGTTAGAGATAAACTATACTATCTTCTAGCTATTATTGCAGATAGCCTTTATCTTATTTTAATTAGTTATAATTATAACTTGCCTATTTAGTATAAATACATTCTAAATTAGCTGCTATAAATTGTAATGCTATAATATTATAATTTCTAGTCCCCTTTCTAAAAGCCTACCCTATATATATATAAGTATAAGCAGCATCTCTTAAAGCAGCTATAAGTTATAAAGCTACTTCCTAATATGCTGCTGCTTCTATTAGACCTTTATGCTATCTTATATTAATACTTCTATTAGTTATATTACCTTTTCTAGTTTAGCCTTTAGCTACTTATTCTTTAGGTTACTTATAAATAACTAACCTACCTTAAGCTATATTATATTATTAATAATCTAATTTATATTAATCTTCTTACTGACTATTAGCTATACTTTACTAAATAGTCTATTTAGTAGCCTCTCTGCCTTAATAACCTTATTATATAGTATATAGGTAAAGTCCTTAATACTAATATACTTACTTATATAAAATAAGCCTTATTTATTATTAGACTATTATATTAATAGCTGCCCTCTATTTTTCTATTAATACCCTTTTCTATATACTATCTATTTAATAATTATACTTATAATACTATAAGTGCCTATATATATCTATAATGCATATTCCTCTTAAAATATTAATATAGCCTCTACCTTAACCTTATTCTAATCTACTAGCTAATTCTTAAATATAGCTTTTAAAAAGAATAGTTAAGCCTACTATAATATACTAGCTAATATACTAATATATAACTGCAGCTCTAAATAGCCTAATAGGTATCAGTTAATATTAAGTGCTATATAGAAATATAGTAGTAAATTTATATATATATTTCTACTAATATAAGTTTTAATTAAAGCTATAATAAACTGAAATATAGCTCAGTCTAGTAGATCTTATAGTAGGCTAATTATACCTTTACCCCCCTAATTGCTATTATTACTATTACTATTATCTTTATATTTATCCTTATCCTATTTCTATCTTTATTTTTATTTTAATCCTTAGCTTATATCTTTTAGCCGCTTAAGAACTGGCTATTATAATAGCTTTAAACCTAGTCTGTTTTAAGCTTATTTATAATATCCTATAGTAGACTCTACTGCTTATTTATAAAGCGAATAGCCTAGCATTTAAGTGCTTCCTTATAACTAATATAATATGCCTTTTAATAGAAGCCTAAGTAATAGTAACTAATAGACTTATATTTAATTATTAATGCCTTTTTACCTTTATAATTAAATAGTTAATTAGATACTACTATTAGTAAAATGCTAGTAAGCTACTATAGTATCTTAGTTAGTATGCTATTAAATTGCTAGCAGTAATATTTTACTTTATAATTAAAGCTCTATTTAAGCCGGCTAAATAATAGTTATTTATAGACTGCTTCTTTATTATCTTATACTATAGTCTATCTGCCTATTATTACCCTTACTTATAGCTATTAAGCTATATTATATATATTAATTAAGTCTTTTAAGTTAAAATATTATACTTAGCTTACCCTTTTAATTTATAATAAGTTATAGTTAATATCTTCCTTTAAGTTACCTTTTTACAGTTATATAATATCTTCCTCTTTTAATTAAGCCTAACTTGCTGTAATAACCTTATCTATAGCGCTTTAACTGGTAGTATTAGCTGTATTAGCTATATCAGATAGGCCATTACTATTATTATTACTGTTATCTTAAATGATTTAGTATTACGCATAATGCCCTCCTATCTATATCTGCAGTTGCACCTCGGTCTACCGCTCCTCTATATCTCTATACCCTGCCTCTCTCTAGTGGCAGATAATATTATCTTATATAATAGTAAGATATCAGTATATATTATAGCTATAGCTATTTAAAATAATAAGCTATTTAATTGCCTTACTGTTATTTTTAAGGGTTATAATAAGCTTTAAGTTAGCTAGTTTAAGTATATTATAGTAGTCTTTAATATCCTTAAGTATTTAGCCTTTTAGTAGATATTTCTATTAAAAATATATTTTAATGCTATTACTAGGTTAAATAGCTACTTAATAAAGCTAATAAATAAGTATTTAATAGATTTTATTAAGCTAAATAAGATTTTCTATTACTATATAGTAATAACTTATTATTTAGAAAAATAGTAGCTATATAAAATAATATAATATAAATTAGGTATAATCCTTAATTATCTAAATAAGGTAGGATTTAGATAATACTATTATAATAATAAGAACCCCCTTTTTCTATAGAGCTAACCTTAAGCTAATATAAGCTAACCTTTAGCTAATATAAGTTAATCCTAGCTATAAAGTTAGAGTTATTTTTACTTAATTAGCTATTTAGCTAAGCCTTTAGCTATATATCTTTTAAAGTTAAGTGAAATTATTAATTATAGTATTCTATTTATAATAAATTGTCTTTAAATAATTCCTAGGTTAAGGGTTATTTTTACCTAATTAGCTACTCAGCTGAGCCTTTAGCTATATATCCTTTAAAGTTAAGTGAAATTATTAATTACAGTATCCTATTTATAATAAATTATCTCTAAATAATTCCTAGGCTTAACCCTAGACCTTATAAATACTAAAGATAGTTATTAAGGCTAATTATTATTTAAAATACCTTTAGAGATAAATTAGAAGATATAATAATAGCTCTCTAAAGTCTATTATTAATACTATTAAGTTTAATACTAAGGTATTAAAGAATAATATATAGGAAATAGTATTATTATAGGCTAAGGTTTAGGAGCTTTAAGAGGAAAATATAACTCTTAATTAAGTAAAGAGAATTAAATAAACTTAATTATAAGATAGCAGTAAAATAACTATAAGAAATAGTTAAAGTTAAATTAACTAGAGAGATATTAATATATAAGTAATAGCTAAATTATTAAGGAGTAGTAATTAAGGAAGGTTAATTAAGCTAAGTATTTAGCGCTATAGTATATATAGTAAGACTAGGTATAATATAAGGACCTATTAAGAGGTAATAAAAGTTAATATCTAGCTTTAAATTATTCTAAAGAGTAAGAAGGGTAAAAAGGGTTTAAGTATTATCTGCTAATTGCATTATACTTATTTTTCTATTTCTCTCTTCTTTTTACTTTATATTATTTATAATAAATATAGTATTAAGGATTATAATATAAGCTATAATATTAAGTAATATTAAGGGTATATATAATTAGCTATAAGAAGCAGAGTATATATAATATAGTTGCAGGGTTATAATAGGTCCCTAGCCTTTTATTTTTAGTAGAAAGTAATATTACTCTTTTATTTAATATTATTTACCTTCTTTACCTTACTTAACTTCACTTAACTATATAGTTATAATTAAGCTAGATAACTATTATATTATTACTTATACTATTAAGCTCTATTTTACAGTAATAGTTAAATGTCTACTTATTATACTTAGTTAAATAATCTATATTAAGAGATTAATAAGTTAAGAAGAGAGCAGTAAGAGTTTAAAAGAGAATAATAAGAGATAGTTACACTTATATAAAGTCTCTAGGAAGAGAGAATACTGACAGTCAATTGCAAATCTCATTAATAAGAATAGCCTAACCCTAACAACTAGATAAATAGTTAACTGCCCTTTAAGATGCAGTTAGACTATTAACAGTAGGGTCTTAGGTCCTTATTCCTACCTCTAAAGTGAAAGTAAAAGCGAACTCTCCCTCCTAGCCTTAAGGGCAATAGTATCCTAAATTAACCTCCTAGCGCTACTATTTAGAGATAGTAGCTACTATTTAGGCACTTAAATAGCAGTACTAGCAGTAGTATAGTCAGTAAGTAATAAGCTATAATTAATTATCTTAATAATTAGGTAACCTTTAAGTAGGGAAATAAGGATTATAAAATTTATATAAAGCTACAGTATAAGGTAGGCACTAAGCTTAAAAAATGGGCTATTATTAGCTGTCAGCTCTATTATATTCTCAATAATAATAACAGCTTAGATTACGATCTTAAAAGCTGCACCGCTGCAGGTTCCGAGGCAGCGCAGAGGATCCTAAGCTGGCTGGAAACGTTGCAGTGAGATGCACCTTATATTCTAATTAAAAGAAAATAAATGCTGTTATGCTTATGAAAATAATTAATGCTAATTCATATGGTGGCAATTTATTACGTAGGTTAGATGTGCTTTCCATGTTGCCTCCTTTCCTTCTTCTTGCTGAGAAAAGAACAGACCTACTGTGATATCACATTGAGGTATAATAACTGTTGGCTGCATGGCCTGTCGACATGAGTGAAAAGGGAAATGGCTGCATATTCTCACGCTTCACAGATAACAAACAACAGGTCGCAGTTGTCGGGACCGGTGCAGTCATCACTGGTTTATGCTGTATGAGGCTCGGAAGATGTCCATTCAGTCGATGATTGAGGGCTGAGTAGAGCGGGGTAGTAAGACATACAGGACTAGGAGAGGCAACAGGCTCGACTATGAGGCGTCAATGATAACCTGTCCGGACGTCAAGAGTCAAGAGTAGGGGAGCTGAAAGATCAAGATAAGCAGCCCATCTAGCTCTACGCCTCAATATTAAATTCCTTTCGCTTAGGTCGGCCCGCCCCGCTGTAGATCCTCTAGTACCCAGTGGAAAGGCTACACTAGCTCCATCTCGTAATAATAGAAAACTATAGTTTTATTGCTGCTATTGCTATAAAATGAGCCTTGGTAAATAAATTAAACTAATTGCCAATTATAGCTTAAATAATAAAAAGTACTAAATAAGCATATTTGCTATTACTGAAAGAGCTTTAGTATAATTACTAAGTTTAATAAACGCTAGTTTATATAGAAAATATTCTTTATATAGGGTTAATATACTTTCTGTATTATCGTTTTTTTTATTTTTTAAAGAAAAACTAAATACATAGTAGGATTAAAATACAGTTCTTAACTACATAATCCTACCGATGTATAAAAAGGGAAAAAGCTACATATCCTCACCCCCTACAGATAATAAATAATAGGCCACAGTTATCCGCCTGCTGCGGTCATTATTGACTTCTGTTATATAAAGCTTAGAAGCTATTAATTCCGTTAATGACTTACCGTAGAGCAAGATAGGGTACTAAGATATATAGGACTAGGTGATAGATAGGAATGTAGGATGAATGATACCTAGTACTACAGTCTAAAATTAACTCTAGTAGAGTTGATTTAATTGACCCGCAGGACAGAATGCTAAAGATCTAGAGAACAAGCAAAGGTACAGCGAAGCAATACCACGATGTCATACGGCAACAGAAGAACACCTATTAGAAGGAGTTTCTAACGGATAATGACAATATATAGAGAGCAGCCAAGTACATGAAGTCTGGGGATGATGCAGCTTTTAGAAAAGTACCCCAGCTTATTAGAGCAGACGAGACAACAACGACAAATCATCAAGAGCAAGCCGAAGAACTCTTATCCAAGTTCTTTCCGCCACTGCCAGACAGCATCGAAGACGAAGGACCGCGACAACAGAGGGCTCCAGTAAAGATGCCGGGCCTGACTTTGGAAGAAGTGGAACGTCAGCTGTGGGCGACAAAGTCATGGAAGGCGTCAGGAGAAGATGGACTACCAGCGATCGTCTGGAAGCAGGTCTGGCCTTCGGTGAAACACGATGTCCTCGCCATCTTCTAAGCATCACTTGAGAAAGGTGTGATACCAGACCAGTGGAGACATGCTCGAATCTCACTCAAGAAGCCAGGAAAAGATGACTACACTATCACAAAAGCCTAGAGACCGATCTCGCTTCTCGCCTAATTGGGCCGGCCGTTGAGGAAAGGCATCTTCCGTATCAGTCAACCCTGCCCCTTATCCAACCTGTTGCCTTCGTCCTTCCCCGCCTCCACCTCCGCCTTCCTACTGTTTTCTTTTCTCCCAACCACCATCTCCCCATCATCCCCTGACGTCTCATCACCCATTTTCTGATCATAATCCTTCTTCCAATCCTCATACTTTCGATATAAGTACTTCTGATCCTCCGGATGGTTACGGTAGTAGGTCTCATGGTTGATCTCACAGACGCCCTCCTGCTTCCCCTTGTGGTCGACGCAGAAAGCCCGATTGCATAGAAGACATAACTGAGTTGGAAGATTGTCTTTAAGGTGCGGCTTTCTCAATCGCATTCTATTGTGGACGTGGCAGGGTCCGGCGCCATCAGAGATATGGTCCTGCGGGATTTTTAGCCTATTGAATTGAAAGAGCATGTGGTGGAGAAAGCGACCATAGTGTAATATATGATGGGGACGGTGTTGGTGGGGTTTGAAGGTGTTGGGCGGACGAGGGATTTACGTGTGGTCCGGTACAGATAGTTCAATAGTGTTAGAATTTATGATATTAGGGCCTTGAATCAGGCTATTGAATTGATCAAAAGGTCGTCTTGGTGACCTTGTTCAAACTGGTGCTCTTGATGATGATTGTGTTAAGTTCCCCTCACACGGGATATCCGGATTTCCCCTCTTTTCTACGTCACATGCCAAGACAGAACGCCATATTGGTCACCACTCTACCAGGTGGCAACAATGGTTAGGAATGTACCAATGGAGCAGCTGGAAACCATTCAACCACTCACTCTAGCGCCATGGGAAGAACGAGTAGAAGCTATCGCTGATGAGGCAGCAACGAGAGAGGCCGACGCAGGTTGGGCTATACACATCGCGGTGGGCAGCTCTGCTCGGAACGATGTAGTGGGTGTTGGTGGAGCAATCCAGATATCAGCATCAGTACGAGGCGGGTCAGAGCTTGTGACTTACTCGTTTACTCCTCGTATGAGAACAGAATAGAACCAGTACAGCGGAGAGCTTGCAGCAATGATGTACGCCCCAAGGTGAACGGTACCAAAACTTCGACACCGCAGCATCGCACTGATGACGAGTAACAAAGCCGCTGTGCTCGCAGTCAAGCAACCTCGCCAGTAGTCGGTTCAAGAATATACGCTGCATCTACGATTCTGTTAACAAGCTCCGAGAGGATAGGAATGTTTTAAGGATCCTGTGGCTTCCCTCTAGTGGCGAATACAGGCTCTTGATGTTACGACCTAACTAATCCCTACACACGTGAGATAATGTACCTACTATTTTCCGCCTATTAGAATAGACCTACCCTATATAAGTCGAACGGACCCCGTTCGACTTACTTGACGAACAGAGTTGAACTGACCTCGTTCGCCTTGCATAACGATCGAATAGAGTCGAACCGACCTCATTTAACCTGCAGGAGACCAAGTATATATACCTTCAGATATCACTAGTTAGTATAGTTAGCTTACCAGCTATCAATAAGACTTCTTTACCTAAATACGCCTAACCCACTCTATTTACTATTAAGAGATATAACACTTTACTATTGCTTAGTAATGCCCTATATATCTGCTAATATAAACCTAGTATAGATTAGTTTATCCCTTAGAAACTCTACTTATTACAATTAGGAATATTATAATATATTACTTCCTTTACTCTTATAAATCTGACCTAGCTAGTTATTTCCTAAATACAGTTTATTAGCTCTAGAGGTAACTAGGATTAGGTATTATAAGTTATATATATTATAATTTATAAATAGAGGGAGATTCTTTAAGTTTATACCTATTATTTCTAGGGTTATTTTTCCCTCAATTGGTATTACAGCTGAAATATAAATTAGGGCTATTATATTACCTTTCTTACCGGCTTATTCTTATTCCTTCTTACTTAACTCTTAGATAGCCTATAAACTATATATCCTACTATAAGAATATATTAATATAATAAGATCTATACCTTCCTTAATAAGGGGAAGTAAAATATTAGTCTATAGAGATATTGCATTATCTTAATATATCCTATTTGCATTATATAGTCCTAGTGCATTTTAGCTTATAAATTAGTAACCCTTTTATATTAAGATTTTCTTAATAGGATTAAATAACTTAGCAGTATACTATATATTTAATATAGTAATAATAGTTAAAAGCATTTTATAAAATAAAGAGAAAAAAAGGTATATAAATATAACTATATAGTGTAACAGTTAGGTTTCTAAATAGGTAAACTAGTCTATATTAGTTTATATTTATAGAGTTATAAGGCATTATATACTAAGTGAGAGTAAAGTATTATATTTCTTAATAGTAAATAAAGTAAGTAAGGCATATTTAAGTAAAGAGGTTTTATTAATAGCTAGTAAGCTAAGTACTACTATTTAGATCTATCTAGAGTATATATACTTAGGGTTTCTAATGCAATTAGTAAGGTTCCTATAGGATTAGTGCTAAGCTAGTAGGATCAGTACTGATCGTCTTGGATTAATGCTGATCGTAAGATCTTAGCACTAATTATATCTCCTTATAATACCAGATAATTAGCTAAAAAATATAGAGTATATATAACATAACTAAGTAGCTTTATTAGATTGTAATATAATCTCTCCCCTCCCTAGGTCTTATCCTTAAGGCCTAGTTTATAATATTTTTCTTTTATTAATTAACCCTAGTAAGTTAACTTAACCTTATATTCTTACTTTTAAGATATCTTCTAACTATATAGTAAAAGCGAAAAAGAAGTCTACTGAGAATTATTATATACTTTTAATTACTATTTCTTTATTTAGTATTAGAATTATACTATACTCTAACTGCATAAGTTAGGGTTTAACTGATTAGTATATTCTTAATCCTAAGAAGTTAAATTATTATAAACCTTATATAAAGGCTAGTTACTCTTATAATAGTTATAGTTTATCCTTATTAGTAGGTAAGTGATTTCTTATAGGTTTTTAGTATTCTTTATTTTAATATAATATTAGCTTATTAGCTTACTAATAAGAAGTATTATCTTAAGTGAGATAAGGAGGCTACTAAGGAGGAGTTAATCTATCTTTAGGCTAAGTCCTCTTGTATTTATAGTAAGATAAATACTTAATTTTTAAAAATAACTTATTTATAGCGTTAATGCCGTCAGGTAGAAGTAAAAGGAATAGATATAATTCAGCGTAGTCTGAGTTCAATGGATAAGCTAGAGAAGGCAGAGAAGGATAAAGAGGCTGCGTTAGAGCTGGCTATATCGAATGGTAAGTTCTATAATTAATCTGCCATTGCAGAATAGTCTACTTTTAAGTCCCTTGGCCTTAGTTTTTTCCTTAATCCTTTTTCTAATATTACTGGTAGAAGTTCTTTAGGAATCGCTAGGCACTAATTAAGTGCTTTAGGGGTTCTTATATATTTTCATTTTTTAAGTAGTTCTTCTATTTTACTAAATATATTATTTATCTATTAATCTTCTATATATCTTTAATTGCTTTTACTTTATAAATCTCTAGTCTATTAATTTCTTATAGCTTGTTACTAGTTTTAACTTAGATTGTATTAGCGGCTATTTTAAGAAATAAGATATAATAGACTAAATAGAGTCTAACTTTAGGGGGTAGCTCTAGGTTATATATATCTTTCTTAACTTATCATTTAACCTTATAGGGTCTAATATACTTATAGTTAAGTTTATATAAGGGTCGTTTTATTATAATATTCTTTATAGATAGGTAGACTATATCTCCCTCCTTAAAGGTTAGTCCCTTTACCTTCTTAATATTATAGTATTATTTTATTTATTATTTAATATATTCTAGTTCTTTCCTTATTTCCTTATATAGGTTCTTAAGGTTATCCGCTTTAAGGATTGCTATAGGATTTATTATTTTTAAATCTTATTTATTATAGTAAGCATTTAGTATAAATCTAAAGTTAGTAAAGGCTAGTATTAACTTAATGCTTTTATTATAGGCTATATTATAGGCAAATTAGGCAATTAGTAACTTTTCGACTTAATTGTCTTACTTATAGTTAATATAGTATTATAAGTATTATTTTAGTATTTAGTTTATTTATTTAGTTTATCTATCTATCTGTAGTTTAAAGGCTATAGAAAGCCTATAGTTAGTTCCTAGCAGGGCAGAGAGTATTTACTAGAACTTACTAGCAAATATTATTCCTCTGTCTAATAGGATCTCTAATAGTACTCTATAATCTCTAAAGATTTAATTATAAAAGATATATACTATTTATTCTACTTCTGTTATTTCCTAATAAGGGATATAGTAATAGAACTTAATTAGGCAGTTTACTATAACTAGTATACTATTATAGAAGATTCTAATTAAGGGTTCTTCTAAGAGTAGTAGCTTAGTTATAAAATCTATTATAATTAAGTCCTATAGTTATTATACTACTAGAAGTAGTTATAGTTATCTATAGGGCTTATAGCATTATGCTTTAGTTTTAGCGTATAGGTTATATTATTAGATGACTTATTTTACTGTTTCTTAACTTTTCTCCTAGTTAAAGTGTTCTTATATCCTTTTAAGTGTTTTTATAATTCCTTAGTATCTATATAGGGGGTATATATATATTTCCTATACTAAATTGTATTATAATACCTTAAGTACTTACATTTTACTGTTATATAGGTATAAGGTAGTTCTATTATTTTAAGGTTTTTATATATTATCTTTAGTTATATCTTTTTAAATTTATTCTTTCTATTTCTTACTTTAGTCTATTATAACTCCTTTTTACTTTATAATAAGCCCTAGCGTTTATGCTTATTAAGTGAGTTTATACCCTCCGTCTGGGGTTTCTTTAAGGAGTTATTCCTTGGTTTTAATAGTGCCTATATTGAAGTCTAGTTGTCAGCTGATAGCATCGGCTCTTCTATTATTTAATCCTTTCCTATAGATAATAATAAAGTTAAATTCATATAGGTATTCTATATACCTAGTTTGCTATCTATTAAGTTCTTATATTATAGTAAAGTGAATAATATTCTTATAATCTATATATACCTTAATTTAGTATTTACTTCCTATAAGATAGTATTTAAACTCTTTAAAGTAGTTAAAAATTACTAAAAACTCCTTATTATATATAGGGTAGTTTAGTTCTGCTTTATATAACTTATATAAATAGAAGGCAATAGGGTGTAGCTTTCTATTACTGTCGCGTTATCTAATCTATCCTCCTAATATATAGTCTAAGGTATCAGTTTCCAGTTCGATTTCCTTATTAAGGTTAAATATAATTAGCACTAGTTCTTTAAGGATAGCATCTTATAGTTTCTTAAACGCTATTTAAGTATCTCCTAGCTATATAAATTTCCAGTCTTTCTTAGTAAGTTCTATTAGTAGTTTTATAATTCTATTAAAGTTTTTAATAAACCTTTAGTAGTAGTTAGTAAAGCCTAAAAAGCTTTATACTCCTTTAATAGAGGTAGGTAATAGCTAATCTTTTACTACTAAGATTTTCTTTTAATCTATTTAAATCTTTCCTAATATAATAATATATCTTAAGAAGTCTACTTTAGTAGTATAAAAGTGATATTTCTCTAGTTTAACTAGTAGTTTAGTATCTTAAAGTGCTTTTAAAACCTTATAGATATATTCCTTATATTCTTCTTTATTATTTAAGAAGATTAAAATATTATCTAGGTAGTATACTATAAAAATATTAAGGTACTATTAAAGTATATAATTAATTATTTTTTAGAAGGTTATAAGTATATTAGTAAGTCTAAAGGGTATTACTAAGTACTTAAAGAGTCTAAATTTAGTTTTAAATGCGATCTTCTACTTATCTCCTTCCTTAATCTATATAAGGTTATAGGCGCCCTTAAGGTCTAGAGCAGTAAAGATCTATTTTCCTTATAGTCGGTCCTTTAGTTCTATTATTAGCGGAAGTAGTATTTAATCCTTTATAGTATATACATTTAAATCTCTAAAATTAATAATAGGTTATAGTTTTCTATTTTTCTTAGGGATAAATATTATTAGTGCTCCTATAGGGGATACTAATAATCTAATATATTCTTTCTATAATCCTTCCTTTATATATTCCTTTAGTTCTTTAGATTCTCTTTCGCTAAGTAGGTAGATCTTTTATAGGGGTATATTATTATTAGTAAGGATAATTTTATAGTCCTATTAGCTATACTTAGATATTCCTATATTTAGCTCTTCTTAGAATAGTTTATTATAAATTTAATATTCCTTTAGTATCTTATGCAGTTAATCTGCCTTTTTAATAGTATTGTCTTCTTTTTATAGGTCTTATTTTATTAAGATCCTAAGAATCTGTTATTTCTACTTACCTATTATATACTTTCTTATTTTCCTTCTTAAATATATTAAAGACTCTACTTTACACTTTTCTATACCTCTTATAGTTATAGTTTAAGATCTCTTATTTATTATAGTTATTTCCTTATTATTATTTAAGTTCCTTAGGGTAAAAACTTAGCTATTTATTTAATTAATATTTAGGTTTATTCTTTTAAGCTAAGGCATTCCTAGTAGCATATCTGCTATTCTTCCTAAGGGAATAATATTAAAGTTAACTCCTTAATTTCTTTTTAGGATTTTTACCTTAAGGTAATTAACCTCTTAGTCTATAATTCTATTATTATAATTAAAGAGCTATCCTTCTATATTAATAATTAGATAGGGTTCTACTTTCTTCTGCTATTAAATTCTTAACTTTATAACTATTTTTAAATTAATAAAATTGCATTTAGCTCTATAATCTATTTAAGCGTTTAGCTATCTCCCCTTAACTTAAACCTATAGTACTAGGCAGTTAGGTTCGCTATCCTATATAACTCCTAGAGCACTTTATAGCCTAAGCCCTACTTATCCTTATGCTTCGCTCTTTTATAGCTCTATTACAGAAGGTAGGTATTATTTCCTAATTCTGCGCTTTAGTGTTATTTGCATTTATTATTATTATAGTCTTTATAGTTATTTTCTATAACTTACTTAAATCCTTCCTTAAGGTTAAGGCATTTAAATGTTTATTTAGTTTCTTCTTTTAGGGCTTTATTATTATCTTATAATTTCTTATATTTTCCTTAGGTAAGTTTTTAGAATTCCTTATTAGCTTCTTTAAGGATCTATAGGTTTTTCTAAATGTCTTCCTTAGTCTTTTATACCTTTTCTTATTATTAGTAGTAGGCTAGGTAGAATTATAATTCTACTACTCTTAAGTTCTTATGCTAAGAGTGTATTAGGTATCCTATTGCTTCTTCTGCTATATAGGGCCTATTGTTAGGGGTTCTAGGTATAGTTATTAGGAAACAGTTATTATCCTTCTTATCTTCTAGGTATATTTAATACTAGTAGTAATAATATAATATCTATACGATCCTATAATGCTATAGGTATATAGGTAAGGTCCTTATATTATCCTTAGTATTAAGCTTAGATTCCTTATAATATAAGTTAAGGGCTTTAGTTATATAATATACTTAAATATATAGTTATATAATTTAAGCGGTATTTCTATATTCCTTTACTTTTTATATATATAGGTCTTCCTTACTTATATAGATATATAGTCCTACTTTATTATATAAGGGTATGTAGGTTTATCTCTATTTATTTTCTAACTTTTTATCTTTATATTAGAGGTATTATGCGGCTTCTCTTGCAGCTCCTCCTCGTTTTCTTATACTCTGTGACTGTCTGTAATATTAGGTGCGCAGTTAGTATCCTACTTCTCTTTCTTTTATTACTTCTTCTTCCTTTTCTTAAATCTTTATTTATATAGGGATATTATTAATTATCTAGTTAGTCTATAAGCTGGTTAGGGTATTAGGGTTTATTATTACTTTAAGTATTTATATGTTTTTCTAATACTAGTCTTATACTTATTATCTTATTTTTTCTTTTTCTTCTTTTATGCAATTATAGTACTTTTCTTATTAGGCTTTAGTTCTTTCTTCCTTTATCTAGGTCCTATTTTCCTATTTATAGCGTTCTAGGGTTTCTATTTTACTTTTAAAGGGATCTTTAGGTTATTATATTAAGCTTCCTTTATAATAGTTTTTCCAGTTAGCTTTTAGCATTTAGTTAAGTATTATTATTTTAATAGTTATATTATATCTACTTTAATATATTTCTAGTATTTAGGTTTAGATTACTATTTAAGGTTCCTAGATATTAGTAATTCCTAATATTTACTTACTGTAGTTAGGGTTTTATAGTTTCCTTAGTTATAGGTATTATTATACTATATGTCTTATCTGGTTATAGTTATAATATTTGCATTTACTTAGGTCTCTTTATTAGTCTAGTGCTTAGGCAGCTCCTAGGTCTATCAGTCCTAGGTAGCTTCTATAGGAGGTATTACTTCTATAGTTTTATTATTATAGTTAAGAGTTATAATAGTTACTGCAGTTATTATTATATTACTAATTTAGGAAATAGGGGTTAAAGTTGCTTCCTTTCTAAATAGTATTTATTTTCTCTCTTTTGCATTTATATTATTATTTATCGATTTTTATAGCTATAATAATATACTCTATAAGGTTATTAAGTCTATTAGCTTTATATAGTTTATCCTTAACTTCTTCCTTAATGCTTTAGTAGTATATTTCTATAAGTGCTTTATTATCCTATTTAGTTTTAGCTATAAGCTGTCTAAACTTAGCTAAGTAAGCAGTATAAGATCTATATTACTTAAGGGCTAGAATTTTAGCGGCTACTTATTATTCTTTATTAATAACTCTAAAGTTATCTTTAAGGAGTGCTTTAAAGTTAAGCCAGTCTGTAAAGATATTTTAAGTTTCCTAGTCTTATTAGTTATAATTATTCTTAAGGTAGTCCTTCTAAATAGGTTTAAACTAGTCTTTAGTGTCTCCCTGGATTAGCAGTGCAGTATAGAGCATTTTTCTAGCTGCTATATCTAGCTTCCTTAGGAATAGGCTAAAGTACCCTTTTATTTAGGTTAGGAATAGTATAATGTCTATAGCCTTTCCTTTAAAAGGTTCTAGAGTGGTAGGTTTAATAATTTCTCCTAGGTCCTATAGGTTATCTATAGGGGGTACTAGTAGTGCTACTAGGGGCATTTTATTAACTTATACCTACAAGTTGCAGACAGTATTATAGAGCAACTAAAGCTCTACTATCATTTTAGCAGTACTTAAAGGTAAACTAATATAAGGGGGTATAAGAGCGTTATTAGCATTAAAGGATATCTTAATAGTATAGTATTACTTAATATAAATGCAATACAGTCTAAATAAGAGCTATTAATATATAACAGTTAGGTTTTTAAATAGGTAAACTAGTCTATATTAGTTTATATTTATAGAGTTATAAGGTATTATATACTAAGTGAAAGTAAAGTATTATATTTCTTAATAGTAAATAGAGTAAGTAAAGTATATTTAGGTAAAGAGGTTTTATTAATAGCTAATAAGCTAAATACTACTATTTAAATCTATCTAAAGTATATATACTTAGGGTTTCTAATGCAATTAGTAAGGTTCCTATAGGATTAGTGCTAAGCTGGTAGGATTAGTACTAATTATCTTAAATTAGTGCTAATTATAAGATCTTAGCACTAATTATATCTCCTTATAATACTAAATAATTAGCTGAAAAATATAGGGTATATATAATATAACTAAGCAGCTTTATTAAATTGTAATATATAGCTAATATATTTATTAGTAGTATAATAAGGATTTATAGCTTTATAGTTAGAGCTAATAGACTTAAGATATTAACCTATTTAGTTCTTTTTTAAATTTCTAATATTAGCAGTAGCGAGTTATGCCCTACTAGTATACCCTAGTTACTAAGACTTACTTTAAACCTTATTTCTAATTATAATAGGAGTTATAGCTAAAGATCGTTTCAGACTGACAGACTGGCTTTACCTTATTTACTTTAAGTGCCTTAGAGCTAACTTCTTAGTCCTTTTCTTAATAGTTTCTCTATATAAACTAATAAAATAGCTGCTAATAGAGATAATATTATCTATAATAAGGCATTTCTTAATAAAAACTGGTAGAATAAGATTTATATAACTTATATTATATTTTTTATTTTAATAATAATAATTATACCTTATTAATTCTTTTTATTAAGACTAATTAAGAAAATATTATTTTAAGATAACTGGCTTATATATTTTACTGCAGTAAGTTATTTACTTCCTTAAAACCAGATATAAATAATAATAATTTATAAAGTTTAATACTATAAGAGTCTTTATTATAAGTATATTTTAGCTTTAATTTAATTTAAGGAGGTATTTTACTTAAGTAATATAAAATAACTTAAATAATATTTAAAACTTCTTTAAGGCTATTATTATAAATAAGATTATATATATAATAGCTTTAGCTTATATAAGACTATTACTTATAGCTTTTTATTATTATATCTTTAGTATCTTAAGTATATAATATTTCCTTTATAGTTTTATTATTTTTATTATTACTTAGGCTATCTTAATAGTAAGGCAAATTAAAACTAAGCGCTATAGGCAGTACTAATATATAATAGTATATTCCTTTAATTTAGACTTGCTAGCCTATTTTAAGCTTCTAAAATAGCATAAACTAGAATTATATTAACCTTTTAAAATTTTATATTAAGGTTACAATTAGTAATATTATTAATAACTTTTACTTAATACTTATTCCTCTGCTATATATTTAGATACTTAAGGTACCTTTATATTATAAGATCTTAATTGTAATAATGCTAGTCTTTAGCAGTTTATAAATATATCCCTAGTTATTATACTATTAAACGCTAAATATATAAGTGCTTACTTTATTACTATTATTTGCTTTACTAAAGTTATTATAGTAAATCTAATAGACTTAATATAGGGTACTATTAATTTAATAATTTAAATCAGTCTTAAAGTCTATAAGTATCTTATTTCTATTCTTAAATAGATTTAAATGTAATATTAATACTAGTAGTGCTATTATATATTACTACCTCCTAATATTATATCTGCTTATTAGATTTATTTAAAATAAGCTAAGCTTAAAGCAATTAAGTTTAACTGAAAATAGCAATCTATTAAAGCCTACTTCTAAGAGAGTAGGTACTTAAAGAAATAAATCTTATTAAAGTTTAATATATTTAATAGATAGTATCCTTCTATTAAATATAAATAAGGTTAAGTTAATAAAGTATATATATTATAAGCTGTATTTAGAAAATATATATAGACAGTCTTAAGATTTAATTAATATGCATTAATAAGTTTAGGTATTTTAAACCCTTACTTATTGCCTTATACCCCTATTAGCTCCTCTTTTATTAAAAAGGGGATAGTATTTTAAATATCCCTATAGACTTTAATTAAAAGTTTATTGCAAACTAATAACATTTTATAATTTACTATATTATATATAGACTTTTTATTTATACTTTAATTAATTATTCTGCACTGCCTTTTATTTTTAATATAGGTTCTTAAATACTATTAAGGTATTAAAAAAGTTAGCAGCTTTAAGTAAAAAGAATAAAAATAGTAAGTTATTTTATACCTTTTAGGCTATCTTTTCTATTACTTACTATTTAAAATACTAATATATAATTTTAAGTAATTCTACTATTATATTATATATATCTTTTCTTACTGCCTCCTTAAAATATTATAATACCCTGCCTCTTATCCTAATTCTATAATATTACTTTCCTATTAATAATATAAAACCCCTTCTTAAGCTACAGTAATAGCGCCTATATCTTCTCTTTATTATTACTAATTATCTCCTAAAGGCATTATTAATTTTAATAAATAGCCTCCCTTAGAACCTAGTTTATACCTTTTAGCTAGCTGTTATTTCTATTAGATAGTTAACTATTTTAATACTTCTAATAGTAATAATAATAGTAAATATAACTATATAAAACTTATCTATCTTACCTATAAATATATATAATCTAAAGAATCTAAAGGTAACTTTCTAAATGTATTCTTTTAATTTATAGCTTTTCCTATAGATAGAGAGGAAGCTATTAATTTTAGCGATATAGACCTAGAGGCTAAGCTTTATATTTCCCTATTTAACTTCACTAAGTATCTCTTTAAGAATTTCTTTTTACTATATATAGTCTTCTAACTTCTCTTTATTTACTATCTATCTCTAACTATCTTTACTTTTATAGTAAAGGCATCTACTAAAAAGACTCCTTAACTTTTGCTTATAACCTATTCTGCAGTATAAAGAACCTAGTTATAAGGGTAAAATTTTATTAAAATGCCAGAATAGGTATTAGCTCTCTGCAGTGCCTATTTAGTCTATAATCGCTATTATTGCATTATATTGCGCCGGTTTAATTAGAATAAGGCATTTAAATATATAACTAAATATAGTTATAAGGCTTAGGATAATAATAGAATTTCTCTTGCAGGGGAAGCTTTTAATACTCTTAAGGTAGTATATATCTTACTGCATTTACTTATATAGGTTAACGCAAGCTTGCAATTAATATAAACTCTCACTTAATAAAGCTCCCTCCTTGCTAATTTCCTCTAGGACCCTTCTAAGGAAGCTATACTAGCGATTCTTAATATATTTAACAGTAGTGCTATATTTCTAATTAAAGGCACTAATATTAATTAACCTTATAATACTATAACCTTAATATATAGCTTATACCTATAGTTTAGCAAGTTCTAAGTCTTTTTTAAGCCTATTAACTATTAAGTATATATATATCGAATTAATACCTTCCTCCTACCTAGGCTCTTAGGGGGCCTTCTTCCTATTATTTAAACCCTCTATCTTATAGAAACCTAAAGTATAGACCCTCCTTCGCCTTGCCTACTTGCTATCTATAGTGCAATTGTCTATATTCTGCACCTCTCTGCAGCAGGGGACTATATCGATAAAATGCTGCAAGATATAGAGGAAAATGGCATTTAAGAGGATAGTTCTATTAAGCTAGATCGCTTAGTAAAGCTTTAATTAAATAGATAGTCAGTCAGTAAAGTCAGTAGCTAGACTTAAGGGTTAAGATATAATATTTAGCACTATAGCCCTAAATTGACTCTAGTAGAGTTAACTTTATTAACCTAATTTAAACCTAGTATAGTTAATTATTATTAGGGTATAAAGTAAAGGGATAAATATATTAGCTTAAAGTAAGCTTTATAAGAGAGCTTTTATTATTATTTTACTTAAAAGATTAGCTTTTCTATAACTATAAATAATAACTTAATATTTATATAACTTATAATATAACTTTTTTATAATAACCTTTATTATCTTATAGCTATTAAAGTAAATTATTAATAGATTAATTATCTTATAATACTTCCTAGAGTTATTTTAATTTATTAAAAGAATTTAATTTAATAGAAGAGTTATATCTTAAATATAATACACTCTAATATAAGTGCCTTTCTAGTATATAGCTTATAGCCTTAATATATTTAAATAAAGGACATTTTATCAGTTAAGTATATAACAGTCTAGTTAGCTTAAAATAAATTGCTTACCTTAGTATTACCTTTAAGGCATTAAGAGTTAGCTTAAATCCCAATCTATAGGTTTCCTCCTTAGCATTAATAATAAGCCCTTTAACTAATGCTCTTATATAGTCCTCTATTAAGCTATATAAGTCTATAGCAAATAGAATAGCGTTTTACGCTTAACTACTAATACTAGCTCTCTCAGATTACTATAAGAAGTAGTTATTAGTAAATACTATAGCGGCACTTATAGCCTTTTAATAGGCTTAACTTCTTACTATTTCTTTAGTAGAGAGCTAGATATTATAATTCTATTATATAAAGGATTCTATAATACTTTTAAGGTATTATTAAAATGCGCTTACTATTAAGTTATATTAAAGAAGTTAAAAACTTACTTAAAGCTAATATTAATATATTAAAATATAATATATTTATTAAATATCTAGAAATTAGTTTTATTACTATTATACTATTTTAAGTATACCTTAAGGGCATTTATAATAAATTAGCCTTATTTAGGATTTATTACTAAAATCCTAGGAGGAAATCTATAAAATAACTCTAATATTAAAGCTTAGCTATCTTTTAAAGGCATATTAAGCTTACTAAGAAGAGTATAAAGTTTATTATAAAGTCTAGCTATATAATTATATAGTAATATTTTAATTAAATCTAAATAGGAATATTAATTAATATAATCTATTTTAACTTATATATTTATACTATTATAAATCTAAAGAGACTTAATAACTTTAGTATTAAGTTTTACTTACTTAGTTAGACCTTTTAAATAGCAGTATATAAAGAAATTTCTATAAGGGCCTTTAAAGTAGGGGCAGATTTCTACTTATAGTATAATATTATAAAGTTCTTAAAGTATTTTATTTTTATATTTAGTAATATCTCTTTTATTTTTATAAATTTAAACCGAAAGGGTAATAAAGTATAAAGGTACTATAAAGATATTAATAGCTTTAATAGTTATTATAAACTCTCTAGGGGATATAAATTGCATATAAATAATTAATATCTAAAAGTTATATAAGTATTTCTATATTAAGGCACTTTAGCGATATATATAATAGTATTATACCTTTAGTTATTATAATTTATTACTTAGCACTTACTATATAAGCTTATTAATTGCTCTATATAGATAATAATGCCGCAATATAGTATAAGAATTTAAATATACCTTCCTATTAAGGTTTACTTAGGCTGATATACTCTTATGCCTTTCTCTATAGGCTGGGGAAGCGCAAACCCTAGTAGTTAATAACTTTAGGAACTCTACTAAAGTTCCTTTACAAGCCCCACTCTACAGGGGGTAGAGTTCCTTTAACCGACAGGGGTAGGGTTCTTTTTTACAGAGACTAATTACACTATATCTATAAGGTTATAACGTACTTAATAAGCGGCCTAACTGGACAAGCGGCCTGACTAAAAATGTTACGACCCTAATGCTTATATTATATATACCCTATATCTTTCTTCTGCTAATTAAGAGATAGTGTAAATATCAGCTTATAACTCTAACTGTAATTTAATATTAATACTTATAATTAAGACTATAATCCTAATTCCTAGATTATAACTCTTATTATAATCCTTAAAAATAGACTTTAAATATATATATAACTCCTTTAGTATTAATATAAAGTAGCTTATTAGCTATTAATAAGACTTCTTTATTTAAATATATTTAACTTACTTTATTTACTATTAAGAGATAATATAATTAATAAGTAAATTAATTAAATAAGTAAGTTAGCTACTTTTTATTATTTAAATAATAAGATTACTTATTAAAATACTATAACTTAATAAATTAATTAAAACTAATTATTATCTTTTTTATTAATAACTTCTATTACCTCTTAATAAGTCTTTATATTATATTTAATCTTACTATATATACTATAGTATTAAATACCTAGCCTAATTAACTTTCCTTAATTATTACTTCTTAATAATTTAGCTATTATTTATATATTAATATTTATTTAATTAATTTAATTTTAATTATTTATTATAATTATTTTATTATTATTTTATAGTTAAATCCTTTTAATTCTCTTTATTTAATTAAGGGTTATATTTTCCTCTTAAAGCTCTTAAACTTTAGCTTATAATAATACTATCTCTTATATATTATCTTAAATACTTTAATATTAAACTTAATAGTATTAATAATAGACTCTAGAGAGCTATTATTATATTTTCTAATTTATTTCTAAAGGTATTTTAAATAAAACCTAGCCTTAAGGATTATCTTTAATATCTTTAGGGTCTAAGGTTAAGCCTAGTTAGTATCCCCTTTAAGTAGTATAAAAATCTATAGCTATATATTAAGTTTTAAAATTATACTTTTTAAGTTAAAAGAAATAACTATAGCTCTTTTAAAATCTCCTTTAATATTACTTTCTATAATAATAGCCTAATAAGTAATATAAAAAGTAAAAAAGAACTTAATTATAGTAATATAATTTATAGAGTATTTAATAAGATAATTAATTTCTTAATTATAAGCTATTTTAAATAGCTTAAAGCACTTAATATTAAGAGGCTAAAGTAAATAAAAGGTATAAGTAAATATATATAATATACTTTAAAGTTAATTAAATAATAACTTTTATAGCTATTAAGGATTAAAAGGTAATACTAACTAATTAATTAGTTAATTATATACTTATTAAAATACTTAAGCTACTTAAGACTTATTTTATTATTTATTTATTTATTTTAAGTTATAGTAATAGCTTAGTTATAATAGTTAAAGTTTTTAAAAGATAAACTAATTTATATTAAGTTTATATTAATAGATATATAAGGTATAATTAAATAATAGTAAAGTATTATATCTCTTAATAGTAAATAGAGTTAGTTAAATATATTTAAATAAAGAAGTCTTATTAATAGCTAGTAAGTTACTTTATTTTAATACTAGGGAAATTATATATATACTTAAAGTTTATCTTTAGAAATTATAGTAAGAGTTATAATTTAAGACTTAAAATTATAGTTTTAACTATAAGTAGATATTTATACTATCTCTTAATTAGTAAAAGGAAAAATATAAAATATATATAATATAAGTATTAAAATTATAATATAAATACTAATAGGGGTTACTTTATAGTAAGGGTTATTTTAAGTAATAGTAATATATATAATAAGTAAGTGCTTTAAATAAGTAAGTACTTTAAAAATCTATTAATTTATATTATTACTTTTTAATTAAATATTTCTTAATAACTAAATATATTAAAGTCTTTAAATAAAGCTAGACTTATTTTTACTATTTAGGCCTTATAAAATAACTTAAAATTAAGTCTTTAAAAGGCTATAAGTATATATTATATTAACTGCTTTACTTTAAGTTACTGCTAATATAGCATTTAATTATAATATAATTTTATCCTTAAATTATAAAAACTATTTAATTAGAAAAAATAAATAATAATATAATTTATTTTAAACTTAAATTTATAAGGATTTCCCTTATAACTATTATATATAAAAGATATTATAAATTCTTTACTTACTAACTATAATATATTACTTATTAGTAAGTATTAAGCTTATAACTTTATATAGTAATAACTAGAGCTAAAAATATATTAATTTTAAAAATATAACTATTAGAGAGCTAAATATAAAAATCTAACTATTATTTATAGCTAGTTTTAACTTATTAAGAATATAATTATAAAATATAGTATTAAATTAAATAATATTTAGAACTTTAATAAGATTAGCTTTATAATAGGTATAATTAAGCCTAAAATAGTTATTATAAGTATATATAGGTAAAAAAGACTAAAATAAGTATAGCTTAAAAACTATAAATAGATTACTATTATTAAGAGAATTAGTATAAAAGGTTAATTAATTCTGCTATTTATTATTAAATTAAGTTAATATTACCTTATAAATTAATACTAAGAATATAATCTCCTTAGTAATTAAGTTATTATATTAAGTTAAAATAAATAGACTAATAACTAGCTTAGTCTTAATTAGCTAAAGCACTTTAATTAATTTATAGCTAAGTAATTAGTTAATTACTATTACCTCTTAATTCTTAATAGTTATAAAAGTTATTATTTATTTAAATTTAAGGAATACTATAAGGAGAATAAAATTATTACTTTCTATATATTTACTTATAACTCTTATTTACTTTAACCTCTTAATATAATATACTTTAAGCTATTAAAAAAGGCTTATAGTTAATAAATAAAATATCTAATTAGATATTTTATAACTTATATTTTTAAAATTAAATTTTTTCTTACTTTTTATATTACTTATTAAGCTGCTATTATAGAAAGTAATATATAAGGAGGTTTTAAAGAAGCTAGGCTTATTCTTTTTAACTTAAAAAATATTATCTTAAAGCTTAATATATAGCTATAGACCCTAATGCCTCTTATAGAGGTTATAGAACCTTAAACCCTTTAGACTTTAAGGACTCTAAAGATAATACTAAAGACTTAATTTTACTTTAAGTATCTTTAAGAAAGGATTATTAATTATAAAAGTAATTCCCTTAAGTTAATTATTTAAACTATTAAGTATTTTAAAAAAGGTAAATAATATTATAATTTATAAGATAGCCCTATTAAAAGAAAAGATATAATAACTTAAATAAGCTAATTAGAAAATAAGGTAATATTAAAAAGGAAAAAAGAGTAAACTATAAAAAGGAGAGCTTTTAATTATAGTAGAATTATTAAAGGTAATTAATTAAATAGATATTAATATATAAGTAGTAAGTAAATTATTAAAAAGTAGTAATTAAAGAAAGTTAATTAAATTAAGTATTTAGTATTATAGTATATATAGTAAGACTAAATATAATATAAGAACCTATTAAGTAGTTTTAAAGGTATTTAAAAAAGAGTATAATAAGTAATTTTAATTAATTTAATAAATTATAGTAATTTTATTATATAAATAATAAAGGGGTATATAAATTAGTAAAGTATTTACTTATTTAAAGTACTTACTTATTAAATATATTATCTTAATAATATAATATTATTTAATATTAATATAATATAATTTAAGTAAAAGCTATTAATATATAATAATTAAGTTTTTAAATATATAAACTAGTTTATATTAATTTATATTTATAAAGTTATAAGGTATTTATATTAAGTAGTAATAAGGGTTTATATTTCTTAATAATAAATAGAGTAAATAAAATATATTTAAGTAAAAAGGTTTTATTAATAGTTAGTAAGTTAAATTCTATTTAATACTTTAAAGATAAATATATATATACTTAAAGTAACTTATAGTTTATAGTAATAGCTTATATTATAAGTTAAGGCTTATATTATAAGTCTACTTATAAGCTATAAGTTATAAATTCTAGCAGCTTATAATATAATTAAGTTAGTAAAAGTAATTAATACTATAATTAAAGGAAAAGAATAAAGCTAATATATTTATTTATTAAGTTATAATATATAAACTATAATAAGGAATTATTAAAGTTATTTTATATTCTTATTATATTAATTAAGCTATTTAGGCTTAAGAATTTCTTTAAGGTCTTTTTTAATAACTATAAGTATTATAATATATTTAATATACTCTTTATAGAGCTATTAGCTTTATTTAACTTATTTTTTAAGTCTTTAAGTAATTTCTATTAAGTTAATTATATTTACTTTTAAGTTTTTAATTTTTCTTTTAGCTATTTTAAAGTTAAATTTAACTATATTAAAGACCTTATTATAATATTTATTAAAAATTTAAATGTTATATTTAATTTTTTTAGTTTTATTTTTATAAGAGTTAGAAATAATAAGTATAATATTATCTTTATTATTATTATTAATATTTATATTTTTAAGCTCTTTTTTAAGAGTAATATAAGGGTATTAAAGTTACTAAACCTCTATAGAAGGCTTAAGCCCCTTATCTATAGATATATAGTATAGTTATAATATATTATACTATAACTACTTAATCTTTTAATCTATAAAGAAAGTGCAATATACTACTTATACTCTTATAAGTAAGCTAAATACTAATAGGGGTTACTTTATAGTAAAGGTTATTTTAAATAGTAATAAAATAATTAAAAGTATTAAATACTATTATATAAGGTATTATTTAATATAAATATAATATAATTTAAATAAGAGCTATTAATATATAATAAGTAAGGCTTTTAAGAGATAAATTAATTTATATTAAGTTTATATTAGTAAATATATAAATTATTACTAAATAATAGTAAAATATTATATCTCTTAATAGTAAATAAAGTAAGCTAAATATATTTAAATAAAAAAGTCTTATTAATAGCTAATAAGCTAATTATATTAATTAATATTAACTAAAGGTATATATATTTAATATCTATATAAGTTAAATAAGGTTAATTTAATTATATTTAATTATTATATAAGGTAAATAAAGTTAATTTAACTTTATTTATTATATAAGTTAAATAAGGTTTAATTAATTTATATAAAGTATATTTATATTAATAGGTAGAAAATAGTAAGTAGTTTATCTTATATAATTAAAAGTTTTTAATTAAGTTATAATATAAAAAATCTATAAATTAAATTATAAAATATTTTAATAATTAACTTTTTTAATAAACCTTTATATAACTTAAAGAGCAGCTATTAATTAAAATTAAGCTTAAGTTTACATTTAGAGCTATATTAAAATTAAGTCTATTACTATAAATAGGCACTATAAGTAGGTCAGGCTCTATTAGTAAGATATAGCTTAAAGAGCTATATTTAATATCTATTTAGTTAGCAGACTAATTCCTATAGATAATTTATTACTATACTATAACCTCTAGATAAATAAGTTATTATACAGTATTCAGAAAGTCTCACGTGATTCTGCGGGGGTTCATAATAAATGGCTGCCTAAAATATCTCATCTTACTCTTGTGGCAATTTCTTATGCTGAGCAACCAGATATTTACAACAGTATTATGGGGAGAGGTTTCCTTCCTGCTGTGTTAACTACCTTCAAGCTAAGCCAGCCATCATTCTTTCGCAAAGATTATGCCTCAAAAGTCCTACGTCCTACCTGGGCAACCTACAAGACGCCTGGGCAAGGAAACAGAAGCCGTTCATAATAGAATGCACAACACTATTCTGGAGAGGTTTCGCGACAGTGGCGACAAGACGATTGAGCTTTTTGACAGCTCTGTTGGTCAAACTCGGGGCTGAGGAGAAACCCTGATATTTGTACCGAGCGATCCTGAAAAGGTTGTTCCTTACGACTATGCCTTGACTGAAATGAATAGAGAGGACACCGATTATTCGGCACTGACAGAGGCGGAAGATGAGTACGTAGCTGATAGCATGCAACTCCGCAGTGCTCACGAGCTATGTTTTGCATGCACGGCCACCTTGAACTATTTCTGTGTGTCCCAGGAGGATCCAGAAAAGATGAACAACAATGTGCTGCACTCAGAGTCTCTCCTGTCGGTCTTCAGGTCTGGTACATCCCGCCACTGCTACCTCTGCCATCAGCTCTGGTGCAAAATCATCAAGATGTATCCAAATTTGGTGCCAGACATGTACGCGAACTACAGAATCGAGTGCTGCTGGACCACAAACAGAAATGCTGATAAAGAGACCAAGATGTGGATGGTCATGTATAACCCGTCAATGCGGAAGTTGCCTATCTATAATTATCAGCATGTACTGCGGCTTGGTCTCTGGTCAAGAAAGTACTTTGCGAAATACTTTGAGAAGAGCATTGGCAATGGAGACGTTCCTGTTGCGGATGAAGGGTTGGGTGAGACAAAGAATGGTCATACTAAAGACAATGGCAATGCGAAGGCTCTGGCTTTGTCATGGATGGCGAGGTGTATGCAGAACGCCGATGGACAACATTATATATGTAACCGCCGTGACGAAGACTACCTCCCAACTCGTCTTCTCGATGTTAAACAGGCTCTGCAAAACAAAGTGGTACGTCTAGTTTGCCTCAGTAAGGACAAGGAGGTATTCAAGGGTACCGAGTACGCCTCTTTGAGCCATTGCTGGGGTGCTCATGGTGCAAAGGAGAACCCCAAGTTGTTGACTACCAACATTGAAAGCAGACAAGCTGAAGGCTTAAATTGGGAGAACCTACCCAAGACGTTCCAAGATGCCTTTGAAATCGCATCTTGGCTGGGTCTGGACTGGGTCTGGATTGACTCGATGTGCATTATCCAGGATTCCCAGTCAGACTGGAAAGCTGAGGCGTCTGTGATGGATAAAGTCTACATGAACGCCAAGGTGAACATCTCGGCGGACAAAGGTCAAGATAGCCGATCGGGTTGCTTTGCAGAACGTCAAGATGTCGATATCACGCCTCTTAACTTCGAGGCCACTAAACTCGACGAAGAATGGATGGTAACTACGGAGAGCAGTTTCGGGTGGATGGAATCTGCACCTTCGCTCTCGCGAGCATGGATCAATCGCGAGAGACAGTTATCCAGACGCATCCTACATTTCACTGACAAGGAAATGGTATGGGAGTGCTGTGGAATTGGAAAGGCCTGTTTCGCCAGCAAGACGATGCCATTTGGTTCGCCTTTCAAGAAGGTCTTCAATGGACAGACAAAATTCCAAGTCCAGATTGCAGATGCCATGGATACGAAGCTGAGAAGAAGAGAACAAAAGGATAAGCTGCACACACTTTGGAACGCCACGTGTCAAGACCTCTCAAATAAGTCTGTCACCTATGCCTCGAACCTCCCTATCATACTCTCAAGTCTAGCTAGGGAATTTCATAGCCTGTTCAACGGCGATGAATATGCTTGCGGCCTGTGGCAGTCTACTATGGCTGAGTCACTTACTTGGTGGATACCCGGCACTAAACCAGAGTATGAAGGCTACATTGCACCATCATGGTCATGGCTCAGCGCTGCATGCCCAGTAGAACTGTACCATCCGGGACACCAACAACATAAACGAGCCGTTGTTGACATATTATATATCTGCAGAGCGTACGAATCGCGCCTGGATACTGGCTTTGGAAAGCATACCGTTGGGACATTCATGGGTGTGAATGGCTTCTTGCGCAAGTTGCATTTTTACTATACGGGTCCTACAGCAGACGGTATCGTACTGAGTGTCGTTGAAGAGGATGGCCATGAAAATGATCTTATCCGTCGCATTGGCGGAGATTGGGATGAAGACGAAGGGATGATGTTCCGCATGACGACGGATGGTTGCCTCAACCTGCAATCTCGTGAATTTGAATGTTATGGTCTTTTCACCACATTGAACGAGTGGGCACAGGATCGGAGCCGATGCTGGCGACGGCTGGCTTGTGTTCTTCTTGAGCATGAGTCGGCAACTCACAATGGTCCCCATACTTATTGTCAGTACAAGAGAATTGGCACGCTGGACGATATCAGCGATTTTTACAGCTTTAAACTACGTTATGGAGTTGCATCAGACGCAAGAGTTCCAGAGGCTGGAGTGCCGCGAGGTGGGTGGGACGAAAACGCCACAGACTACGCCGGGCCGCCACCGCCTGAGACGTGGTTCCACAAAGGGCATGACACTACGAATAATAAACTAAACCAGAAGGAGGCCGGGGGTTCCTGTCAAGGAGGGAATATTTCAGAGGAGAATGACCAATCTTGCTCGGATGAACAGCCAGGTCATGGTAACGGGAAGAAACGTGGACCATTAGATGATATATGGTACTTGCTTGCGCAATACCTTAGCTGGGTCCGCTGGATAGCTATTCGCGAATCCAGAGAGAATGAAGAACTAGAGTCGACTGTATACTCGACAGCTGGAGAGTCAGAGACTGGCCAGAGCGAACGGGAGGAGGAAGAAGAAGAAGAAGGCCACCAGGCTCATCAGCCGCACGGCAATTCTGCAGTTGGGGATTGCATCAAAGGTAATGAAACTGCGAGGTTGGATGAGCACAACGAGAACAATGAAACAAAATTAGTGTCTCCCAAGATGAACGGCGATGGCGAAGAGTCATCAGAAGATACGGACTCAGCGTGTGAGGGAAGTGAAATTCGCTCTCCTTCATCCACCGACTTCATCGTCACTACCGAAAGAGACGAAGGAAACCAAGATGCAGATGATGGAGATAGCGGCAAGGACGATACAAAAGAAGACGAGCAGGATGAGAAGCGAAAAAAGAACCGTCAAGAGACTTTACATCTCGGCAGTGTGATTTTGAGGATCCACGACCATGCCTCCTCGGGGCTTGAACCAATCACTGGCGCTGAGAACGAAAACGAGGCCTGGGGCCGTCTGCAGGAAGTGCTATGGTTCGAAACGCAGATGCGGGCATACGGAGCGAATTATCGCGACGACCCTAAGGCTGCCATGTACCAGTTTGATGATGTGTTGGAAATGTGGCAGAAAACATATGGTGTGGTTCCGTGGTTAGAGCGACTTGAGGTTTCCGAGTTTAGAATAGTTTGAGCACCAATATCAGTACGGTCTAGCACATTTCGGAAATATCAGAAAGACATAATTTAACGCCGTTGAACTGGTAGCCCTACAGCCACCAAGCGCAAGAACACAACGACAGGCCTGTAGATCTAGAACAGAACCCAAGAGTATCGTATTGAAGCTAACCTGGGTTGGTGCTAGTGTGATTTGTAGTTAGAAGTTTATTCTAGATGTCAAGGGGGAGGGTAGGAGGGCAACATGAATCCTGTATGTTACCAGGTTATCCCGTCTCTTAACCCATTTTCCTATCTCTTGCTCGTAAATCAGACCCTTGACAGTTGGCTCTTCAATGGAAAAACTAATACTGGTACAGATAAGTGTTACAAGCCCAAGAACAAAAAGAGATACGTTTGATACCTAAGTCTCTAGCGTAAGGCACAGCACGTTTATCGGAACAGTACCGAGCTATCCGCCTTGTCTAGTCAAAACGCTGGGACGTGTCCAAGCTCAATAGTTGCTGCTTCCCTTGCTCCAAAGCAGCGGTTCTGCTTACTTTATCCCATAATTGGTAATGGGATTGCAATCCCAAGTAGCTTGGGGGGCTTGGAATATTCCGTCTGCAGCCAGCTTCAATATGTAGATTGTAAGCTGTTTAACTTGTAAGCAATACCCGATAAAGCACACCCCGTCTCTTGGCAATCACACTGTAAATAACACCCTGCAAATAGAGAAAATGTAATCATTTATACATCCTTGCGGGGAACCCCCGACACCATCATGCGTAGGTAACACATTAGCTCTATCGGTCACAATGGACAGCAACACGTACTACTCCGATCGCAACCTCGCCAGTATCTTGATCGCCCCGCACCCCGCAATTAGTCTCATTGCCACCCCATTTGTTTGTTTACACCCATTCGTATCAAAATATGTTACAGAAACCAAATGGTCAACTGAGGAATACACTGCTATAGCTGCACCGGAGGCCTTCCATCGGCATGTTATATGACATTTTAGTAACTGTTACAAGTTAGTGATCCATGTCTTTCTCATCGGTGAAGGTGTTGGTAAATTCCCTGTTCTAACCTCTAGCTTTAAACCGGTACAATGTTAATCATTTGTAGCTGTGCAAAAAAAAACTACAAACTCAACCGAAGGTAGGGGATCTGAAGCTTCGGGTAATATGCAGTTGCGGCCTCAACCATGCACTTGGAATACTCCGTGAAAGAAAAGGTCTTAGCGAACCCCGACTTATTGAAGGTCTTGGTGACTTCCGTCGAGCAAGGCATGGCCATTTTGGGAATCTTGGTCCATCGCTGGTAGCTCATAACACTCGGCTCCATGACAACGCCAGACTTGCCAGGACCAAAGGATGACTTGACGATTTGGTCATCCCAACGCTCAAAAGCTTGCTTCATAGTGAAGAGATGTTGATAAAGATCCCTCCTCAGGACAGTCTTCATCATGATTATCTGCTGCAGCAAGTCGTCGTTTTCGGGACGTTCTTGGATGTTGAGTTCCTTCTCTATGGCGTCGGAACTTGAATCACTCACATTCACCAGTGATGTAAATGTTGAGGTGACAAAATCTCGGTTTTCGGCCGAGTAGCTCGCGTAAAAGTTGACTATCCACCCTATCTTCTGCTGTAGGAGGGATGTGCGGTCAACGGTGGGTACGAACTTGAAAAGATCTTGAACGGTTTGTATTTCGCCTCCTCTGAACAGATCAGCACTGCCAGACTCGTCTGGCAGTTCTTCGGCAAGTTTGTCAGCATCCTGTACCTCCTTGGTATATGTTGCAAGTAGGTTCTTCGCTGTTTCTGGGACACTCATATAATAACTAAGCTGAGTATTGTTAACTATCTCGCCAACTTCAAGATATTATTAGCTACTATAAGCGCTGAGTGAACTCTCGTGAGCCTACCTTGCTTGAAGAAAGAGGACACAGCAGGTCCATCACAGCTACCGAGCTCAACACATGAGGTTTGGGTGGCATACACAAACCTGGACTTGAAGCCGAGGAAAGGTGACCCAAGCTCCTGAGACGCTGTATTGAAGTTGTTGGAGATAAGCAGTAGGGTTTGCAGAAGAGGAACCCATGGAACGAAGAGCCCCTGTCGGAACTGCCGGGCAATCTCGGCAATGTATGGGGTGAAAAGGTTTGCAATGGTCTCTTGAATCTGCATGCCGGTACAAAAAGACCCTGGCTTACAGGATTTGATTATAGCCGTAAGCTTAGAATAGCTGTCCTCGTTGATCTGAAGGTTTGTTAGGACGATGAATTAATGGAGGCGCTGATTTAAACTGAACATACCACAGGTCCCTCGATGATAAGCACTTTCGGCTTTGCCTTGGACTGGAGGGTCCTTCTGACTTTATCATGGTTATCAGCTGTCGGGAAGCCCGAATTGTTCATACACTACCAGCAAACACTGATTAATAAGTATTCATATGTTGAAACTGGACGAGCTTACTCTTTGGATTCTCAGGACTTCGTCAACATCTTTTGAATTTGCGGGCGATAAAAAGCCCTGCTCGAACGACTTGAAGCCCGATGTCGCACTCAATATACCAATGCGGGGAAAGCATTGGCAGATTGCGTTGGAGGATTGAATGAAGTTGTCGCCTTGGGGCTGGCCCAAGATCTTTCGCACAGTATCACAGAGGTTGACCTTTTTGGTGAGAACTTCCAAGCCTGTAATGACTTGCTTGGTCGTAACAGCCCATCCTTCGCAGCGTCAGTGATTATATCTCCTAGTTAGGGGAAGAATCGTACCTGGAACACATCTCAATGCATCACACATGAGTTTCGGCTTTGTTGGAGTAGGGCAAGGTTTCTTGTATTTCTCCTTGGACTTGCATTCGTCATACTAGAGTCAGACAATTAGCGAGCCATCGGCCGATGAGATGATTGGGATGGGTACCTTTCTATTAGGGACTGTCTTCATGGTAAGGTTGACACCGTAAGGCACAGAAAACTCGAACTTGCAGGTTGACAAGTTCTTCAGGCCTGTGCATGTCTGTTGGATAGTATTCTGAGCAAGTGCTGCCTCTGCGAAAAGAAAGGAGGGAAGCAGCTGAGAAAGAAAACTTCGTGGTCTCATCGTGTCTGCTAGCGTAGTGTCACGAGTGTTATGAATGCTGTTGCGAGACAAAAGTCAGCGAATCAGGCAGAATAGACTCTATTTATCTAGAATACTAACCCTTTGGCAGCGTAGCTTGTTCACCGACATCTTTGAGACTATTTACTTTGCATATCTGAGATGTCGGGCTTGGCGTTAGCTGAGAAGCATTCATATGCTAAAGACCTTGGGAACACAAGGCGTTATGCTTATGTTAGCAAATGAGGTCTGGACTCTGACAGCAAATGCTTCTGCGCTTATATCACCACAGAGAACTTAGCCTCTGCGCCACCTTGTTCCAAAAGCGTTCACATCATGCCATTATACTGAACGCTTGCAAGAATGTGGCTGTATAAGCTTAAATGAGGCTGGCTGAACTTTGCTAGCAGGCGCGGAACATGTACTGGTATGCACCAAAGCTGACTTGACCTTGTGCTGTCTCTTCTGTTGGGAAAATACTAGAGCTTTTGTTAGAAAATTATATCTGTATGGATTTGGTAGATTTGTTTTTTCCTTTGTGTCCTGTCTGGCTGAACTTTAGCCGCTCGTGAGACGAAGAAGTTGTCAAATGGTCAATTATAGAAGCTCAAATTGCATATCAAAAGCATAATAGGTTCCAAGTTACGAAGAAGATTATTGATATCGCAATATCAATTAACTATCATGAGCGATGTTGAAATTAATATAGTTAAGAATTGTTTAAATTAGAAGCTGGATATAATATAATTTTTATATATAAGCTGAAGAGAAGGGTAGATTTGATGCCAGCCAGACGCCATAGAAACTAATCCGCATAGGGAATAAGTTTAAGCTCGATGGCTTTAAACTCGGCACCTGTAGGAGATATGCCACTTGATGCTATAATAAGAGCAGGAGTATTGATTATCCTACTACTAATCCAATAAAACCCATAAATGTCATATATGCCATGAAGCGTGCTCGGGCATACTCTGTAGATAATCGTATTCCGAACGCAGAGAGACTGTTGGACCTCTGTACTGAAAGTTTTGGATGTGACGGTAGTGTGGTGGATATGATTGCTAGCGAGGGCATTGATATGAATGTTCCTATGCAGCAGTCCCAAACACCACTCATGGGAGCAATGTTGAACCGGAATTTTGAGATTGCCTCAGCTCTCATCCAGCACGGCGCTAATATCCACGCCATGTGGACACCGATATATCCCGATTCGCCTAACAAACGGCATCCTGATGTGAATATTCTATTCGAGTATCTCACAACCAATCTAGATACAGCCTCGGCCCCTCTGAGGTATCTACTCGAACCACTACACTCGAGACTTGACTCAGTTCATCATTCATCGTGATTCCCAGCGAGAGGATGACTGCCTTGCACATAGCTTGCAAGGAGGGGAACCCACTCATTGTTGAGTATCTCCTCAGCAGATTCGGCACGTCCTACCACCTCAATTTTATAAATGAAGGAGGACTCACACCGTTGCACTTTGCGGTATTCCACGGCCACAGCGTTATTGCAAGAATGCTTGTCGAAAAAGGCGCTCGAGCCGATATTCTTGCTGGGAATCAATCTATAAGTCCTGAAAGTCGTCGCAACGCCTTGGACTACTGCCATTTCCTGGCCAGCCCGGATATAAGCACAGTGCAACAAACTCAGGGTATAGCTCGAGGTATAGACGATGTCTATCTAGGCCGCATAGAGATCTCAAAAATGCTAAAACGCAAGGGTTTGGCTGTTCGTACAGCTGGCTCAGCTGATGATGAGGACATGGTTTGGTCTGTCAAGCTTTGTCTATATGCAGCACAGAACTCCATGGTTCGCCTGCTTGAGGTTGCGCTGGAAGATCTCCGAAACAGTCCCGAGCCTGATAGGCCATGGTAAGTCGCGTTAGACCTGTTTCTTCGGGACGCTGCACTATTAGACCCACCTGGCAGCGCGAAGCTTCTCATCGAGTACGGCGCGAATGTAAACCAAGTGCTTCCTGAAAGTGAAGCAATGACAATCCTCCATCAGGTCGTTTTCCAGAAGGATGCCGAGATGGTCTACTTGCTTTTACAGGCTGGCGCGAATGTGGATGCATATGACGATGTAGGCAAAACTCCCCTTTCGTATGCTCTACAGTCTAAGGATTGCACAGCGTGTCGGGTACTGAAACATTTTAATGGTACACTCACATTAGAGAGAAGTTCTATGGCTCAGATTCTAGTACGACGGATGGGAGTATCTACTGAGGTTGCGATGGCAATGCTACAGGACCATAATATCCATATGGTTCCCTCGATAGGGGAGGAATGTAGTGATGATGGCAGCACGGGCGGCAGCGATGCACCTGAGGTGGAAATCGAAACAGACATAGATTCAGAATAGTTCCTCACCCTTTCTATTGTTTAACTCCTTCAACACAGAGCAGTAACTTTGCAACAACATCATTCGCAAATGCCAACGCCATTGTCCCTTCTCCAGGAGCACTCGCTTCATCCCACCTAGAGTCATCATCTAAGCAAGCCACCATTGCATCCCTATACGTTGTGCCCATTCTATGAGCGACAATCCCCGAATGATTCAGCACATACCTTTGAAGGTCCCCATTTCCTTCAAATCTCGGTAGGTCTTGCCACATTGCAATCTCGAATAGAATCAATCCGAGTGAGTAAAGATCGTACTTGGGTTGGAACCTCACATGTGTACTACCACATAAGTCCGGATGCTGCCATAGTTGAAGCGGAGAGTCGAGATCACGCGTATCAATGGTAACTTCCTCTGGCTTCTCGCGGCGTGAGACACCAAAGCCGACGATGAGAGGTTTGTCAAAGTCGATGGTTCCCTGGCTCGTACGTGATCATAATAGGAGCACATTCCAACTGCAAAGGCTCTTGTGAAGCCATGAGACACTCAACAAGGAAAGGTTACCGTCAGATAAGGCGTGGGCCAGACGATAGCGCTCCTCGAGGGTTGGCAAGGTATTGCGGCTGAGGCGTTTAGTCATACCAAATTTATCGAAGTTCTTGCGGCTTGTGGTGGGCAGGAGAGAGTATAGTGAGGTCGGTTCACGGGTTGGGTCTGCTGAGTCTGGGAGGGTGTAGACTAGGCCAAATTGTGTGTGGCCGTGGCGAATATAGCCGTGACAACTCGGAAGTGCTTTGAAGTAGGGCTGGCCGGCAAGCTTGAGCAGCAGTGCGAGACCTGCGATCCGTTCCTTGAGTACCTCAATCTCGGTGTCAGGGAGGGACTCATGGTATTGGGTTGCCTCTGTCAAGACTACAGAACCATCTGATACCATTTTGCATAGAGTACGAGTTTGTATACCTTTGCTGGGTACTTGGGGTCCAACTATCATGCCCAAGTCAAGAGCCATTTGCTGTAACTCCGACGGCGATGAACCTCCTTCTAGTCTCTTTGCCTTGATCATAGCAGCCGTGTGTATGGCTTGGTACAATTCAACATGAGCAGCTTGTCTGCCCATTGTCTCGCCAATATTTCGCAGTTCTGTTGGTTCAGCTGAAATCGATAACAATTTGAGACTGATGAGCCGTGCGGCCAGTCCAGTTCCATTCTCGCCCTGGTTGTACGTTGGTAAGATTAACTCCAGGTTATCATTGAGATCCTTGAGCATCTTCACAGCCTCCTCGATTTTTAGTTTATCGCTCACGTCATTAGACAGCGACCAACCAAAGTTAACCTTGCGGAAGAACCTCACGGCCCGACTCCACTGCTGTCGGATAATGGCGTCCCGAGACATCGTCGCAGCGACTTTTGGATTGGAAAAGAGGGGATAAGCATTCTTGAGTCCAGCTGGCGCGGTCAGCGAAGGGGTAATGACTTGCGAATTCTGGCCGGGAGGGATAGGGGATAAAGTCGATGCAGAATCGAGGTCCATAGCGTACTTCTTCCTCAGCTTGTCGAGTTTCTCAAGGCATCTGTGAACCTCGGAGATAATCCTCAAGATCGTCTCTTCCACAGTCTTATAGTCCAGCGTGGCCCAGTTGGCGTCGGTCGCGAGTAGGATGCATCTTTGCAGCGAGTGATCATGAATGACTGGCTCTCCAGTGGCGGGGTCTTGAGTGATGAGCCCACTGGCTTGCACCCAGCTTTCAAACCGAAGGTATTCAACGGCGATGAGAACAGAGAGGGAGCCTCTGAACGTCAGTCGGACTCCTCCATTCAGAACTACCAAGGTTTATGCTCACCAGCAGCCTCTGAGAAGTTCTTTGCAGAAGAAATATGGCGGTATAGATGGAAGACTTGTTGAAGGAGGGAGGCAGAATTCGAGAACGCGTCCATGTTGTACGTAGTGTTGGCGAAGATTACGACTTTACGGTAAGGAGGTGGGGTTGTAACTAGATATACCTCAGCAAGGCAGCTGAAACTTGAGATGGTCTCAGAATGAAATGCGCGATGACGTGGCGGCATAGCACTGCTTATGGACTAAACATCCTTATCAAATCAGGCTGAAGGCGCAGTCAAAAGTCGGAAACTGGCTGAGAATCGAGCCAAAACGTAGTGAGACAGATGTACTAGTTAATGCTATTACCGTAGTACTTCCAATGATAAGATTTATACATAATCATCGATCTTCAAGGAAGGTGAATCTATACAGTATATCATAATTATTTAGTTCAAATACAACACATGTGGCAAACATATTTGCTTCGAGTTTCAGGTACGCATTGATCCAATGTTCCAATTGCAACACTAATCTACCTCCAACGAGACATTGAGGGAAGTCTAACCACTTACCAGATAATTCAGGAATGATACTCACAGTTCATGGATACACCAATACAACGACTACCGATAGAACCAAAAATATCACAAGTTTGTTGGCACATACCATGCATGGTTCTTTTATCAAACATAAAATCAAGGAGAGCCATAACCCACATGCACAGTCCAGTGTCATTCTCACAATAATGTTTCGGGAATATGGGTTTCATAGGAGGTCACTAAAGATCACTCGTAAATGAAGCCGTGACTATCCACATGTTGAAGTGAGTCTGACTTCGTTTATCCAAGAGTGTTAAAGACTCGTGGGAGATGGTGAAGCCTCTACGGGAAGCTGAATGGAACAGTTTCAATACCAAGACTTCTTTCTTCAAAACCAGGCTGAGGAATCCCCACTACGTCTTGTTTGGAACGGCTGAATGATCAACATGTCTTTCACCCATTCGAGTTAGTTCTTATATATCCTGGTTATGACAATAGCCAATCGGCAAGCTATTGGTCATCTTTGCAACCTGGAAGAATCCGAGTTGTGTCGCGGTCCGTGCTAAAGCTGTTGGAGAGCACTGGGATACAAAAGACGTGGGAATCGTCTAATCGCAGACTTTGAAATGCGACTCCAGCCTGCTTTATAATTGCCCCGTCGAAAGAGCGCCAACATTCAAGCGCACATACATGAAGATTATGACGCCCAGTCGGCCCTGGACCATGATCCGAAGTTAGAGGAGGCGTGGTATCAATCCTTCGCCAGAGACTGGAGATAGAGATCAAGATCAAAAGCACGTGTAATATGCGCAATACAAACCAGCGTTGATGCAATACCACGGAGGCCCTAGATACTAGTTAGCTCGCAGTTTCTATATCACGCTTAGCAAGAAACGCTGAATAATAATTTTTTTAAAATCATCACCACTTTGGCTTCTTGCATGCTTCAATCCACTGCATGTATAAACTCCTTCCTTTGAAGTCAGTTATCTTAGCAGTGCATAGAGAATAACTGAAGAATAATATCCTCCTTCTTATTTAAAGATAAATACATAAAAGGAAGTTAGGTTTTGGTGACTCACATAACTTTTCCTAATACGGTTTTAATTTATGAAAACAGAAGCAATGCCATAGATACATATAAATGAGAATATTCCGATTCTCTTGCTGTCACTCGGTCGTTGTATTTAACGTATCGGAATTGCCAATCGCGAACGGAATCTCAAGATCCAAGTGCACGGAAACCATATCTCTGTGTGTTCCGACTAGTGGTCCTGGTACACCCCGCTTTGGGTTCGGGTATCATCCGAGGTCATGTCTTGTCCCTCTCGGATTACCCTGCAGCCTTTAATGTTTGTATCTGTTTTCGCTGCAGCCTGTCATTATTCTACAAATAGACAGGCATATACTGGTATCTTAGGGTAAGTGGTTTCTATTTAACTTGAAGATTATTTGAAGAGATTAGGTGCGGGATCTGTTTACTACATCATTATTTGCCCGCTAATAACAGCTGCAGCTACCTCACCATTTCACTGTGAGATTTGTTAAAATACGGATTGGGTTCCTTGCAACCACCGCCAAGAAAATAAGCAGGAACATAACTCCAGCTTATGTCACTCATTCAGGTTAATAACTCTTCGTAAAACTTGATAAGGAATGAGCAGATGTCACTATGGCGGCACAAGAAGCACACACTCTGTACTAAAGATAAAACAAATCTTCGGGAAATCTATTGTCCGGATCGGGTTAGTGACACTTATCTTAGTATGATTTCCCTTATTTAAAGCGGATCGCTCACACCAAATCAGCTGGTCATTTGGAGTGCTCTAACTCTTTCTACAATTAATATAAACTAGCAGAAAATGGTAGCTAGGAGGTGGATAGCTGAGGTTCCTAAACTGGTATGCAAGACAAGCTAGTTATCAATAGCTTGTGTCGCTATATATCACTATCTGTCCTAGCTGAACGCCGTGAAGGTCTCGATCGACGCCCAAACAGATCCAGACCAAAGCCACGAGAAAAAATAAGCTCACATGCCTGACTTAAACTAAGAACAATGCCTTAGGACAATTCTGATAAAAACGGCGTAATCTGCAAAAGTGTCAAAAGTATTGTTTAATGTCCTAATTAGAGACTTTGAAAAGACAGAACCCGAAATCTGCACCGTCTGATCGTCATTATGGTCAAAATACAGCTTCTTTACTCATTGGCAGTTGCTGCCTCAGCTCTGGCCGCACCCTCAGGTATCTTCAGCTCCCTCTTTTCATCTCTCGATAAGCGAGCTTGCACCAATCCTTCAAACTTGCTCAAAAACGCTGGCTTCGAGTCAAAATCCATTAGTAAGTCTAGTCAACAACCAGCAACATAATTCTCAAACTTCTCCATTACTGCTATGTAAATTCACTTGCCAATGGAGAATTCACTAACATGAGTTAGAACCATGGGTCTATGCTCCGTACTATCCGAAGCTTACCAGTCAGAAGCTTGTGACCTCTGGCTACAAGAGCGGCCAGGCTCTCCAAATCTCTGGTCTTGCTAAGACACCGAATGACTATGGCTTCAGCAGACTTGAACAGAACTTTACCAACTGCAAGTTCGGAAAGTACGAGCTTTCATGGTCCATGTACCTCCCCAAGGGTGCAGCTCAGGGCCTGGATCCCCGTGTTCCTTCAATGACTATCTGGGTCTACGATCGCGCGGGTGATGGCCAAGTAGGAACACTCTCCTTTGGACCCAATTCCTTCAACAGTTCACTAGGGTATCCGGTGAAACAAGAGACGCACAAGGTGAATCAGTGGGTTAACCTTTCGATGAAACTGCCGTATAACATAAACGTTGGCAAATGTACGTTGGTTATGAATTGGATTGTCCCGGGTCAAGAGACGGGCAAAGGAGACGGGAAGCTGACACTGAAGCTCGACAACTTTGTTCTAAAGCCTGCGAAATAGACTAGCTGGCGTTATGGCGTTGAATGAGTTCGTCCAAGAGCGGCATATATACGCTTGGCCCTTCTTTCTGGGTTCAGCGACAATAACAATACAGCTCTTATCTGTGGAAAGGTGATAAGCATCCTCAAGGATCTCAATTATTAGACAATCAAGGTCATGAATTTCTGTCATAAAGCTCTATTTAACTTTCTATATCAATATGCATATACTACACTACAGCTGAAGCTACAAGTGCCGTACGAGTCCCAGATCTATCTTTTATATTTTTCTTAATTAATTAGCCTTCCTAATTAATTCTACTACAAATAAAGCTCTTAAAAGCAGAATATAACTTAAAAGGCAAGGCATTAACCGCAGTATCAATTGACTCTGCATAAAACTTGTTCTCAGTACAGCGAATTCCACCTACTACTATTTTGCTCCAGGCTCTGGCACAACCATATTGGACGATTCTTGCCAGACGTGCTTGATAACTCCAGGCGGGTCAGGAGCAGTCATTGGTCTCAACACGCGTCTCTGAAGAATGGTTCCCGTCAATAGCTTCACGAATAATTTTATGTCCAAGCTCGATGATAACGTTTACGACTGACAAATGCTATTACTTAAACCCCATGACCCCACATAACGCCACCCATACTCTTAAACTAGACTCTTCCGCTGGGACGCCGATCTCGAAGAAAAGTCTGCCTCTACCTTTCCTTTCCTTTCCGACTCCAAGCGTGTGCAAAAGACGAGCGACTTCATGAATAGAAGGTAGCGAAAAGGTCAGATCTAATCATGGAGTTAATCTCGCGCACATGCACAAGGATGCTGGAATAATGGCTTTGGAAAGCCTCTTTACATAAAGCGTGTACTGGAATGGTGTAGTGAAGCCGTTTTAATGAACTTGTGTCGGACTCTTGGTGTTACTTGCTTGATCAAGCTTGAGTAATGACCCAACAGATATGGAGAGTATTGTCAGTGATACATGGCTATGCTAGATATAAAAGAAGTGCGGCACGCATTAAACTTAGTTCGTCGCCATCTGTTAAAGGCTTTTGGTCCAATGCCGTATTGAAGGAGTACATAATTCTCAAAAATTAAGGTCTTTCAGCACGATGATCGAGACATCCCTGAAGATAAGAGGATACTAAGCGGAACGTGCGGTGTTATCTTATAAACAGAACCAAAGATTTAGATGGCTAAGAGCTTACGACCTGCTCAATATTCTCATCCCCCCATGGCCGAACACATTGGTGACAAATGTACAGCATAGCACACTCTTTAGTTGACTATATGTCGCAAAATCTCTCCGCAACCCGTGCAAGACCTTGGTAGTTTAGACGCATGTATCCAATTAGTCTAGAATATTCATCAGTATTGGCCCCTATGTGCAGCAAGCTCTACCTCCAAATCATGAACCTCAGAAGTTAGGTACTGGTTCTTTTCATAACCTTCTTTAATCTGGTTGCCAGAGTCCTGGATGATCAAAAGTGTTGCAATATTCAATGTCAGCCCAGACACATATGCAAGGGGGATACTAGCTGGCGGACTCCATGCATAACCCGCAGCACTCGCTACGCTTGTCAACAATGACATAGTAAGCATCGTGTAAAAGACCTTCGGAAAGCTTGTCTCGATCCCGTCTCCCCCGTCGCTACGCAAAATTGGTTTGACGATGACGTATAGCCCAGCGAACGATGAAACGCACTGGCTGAGTGTGGAGTAGAAGTTGCTGTCAAGTGCAGGAAATCTGTCTGGCGATTCGCAAAGGATCGTCGAGTATATAGCTAGTGGCATTGCTGCTATGAGTATCAGGACTACCGGAGACTTGATTAGATTAAAAAGTCCGGTCCAGTGATCCTCGGCTCGCTCGGGAGAGACATCGACTTTCTTGTATGATCTGCGCCATCTTCTCTGGGACTTTCTGATCGTATCTGGTTCTGTAGGATCTTCGGGACTCGTGTGACCTCTTCCAAATGAAGTCCTCTGGACGATGCCGCCTGATGGAGGACTGGCGCTACTGGTCCATGATTGAGGCCGAGAGGAGGTATGGACAGTTGGGGAAAGGTATTTTTTCGCCTCTTCCCACGATTAGCGACAGGACATATAATAGTCAAATAACGGTGGTATGTACCTTGTTCGATCCGCAGCTCTTGGGCTTTTGCAGTAAATTCAGAGATCCCTGTGTCGAACATATGGAATGTTCTTTCTGCGTTTCTTGTAATTTGAAAAATGGTTGTTCCGGCAATCTGGTCAATTTGCGTGAAGGCGTCTTCGACAGAAAGGAGCATAGGCGAGATTTCAGCAAGGTTGACTATAAGATCTTTCGTTCTCCTGTCAATCCAGTCACCGTCCTTGGATTTGCTTTTCCAGTGACTGAAGACCCTGTTCCATACAGACTCCAACCTCCAGTCAAAACACTCTTCCAACCTAGTCAGAACACAAGAGTATTTCGGGTCAAGGTAATTAGACCCTAAGCCGCCATCTTCCTCAAGCGATGATAGAGATGCCAGTAGAGTTGTGAGAGTGCGACACTGTAGGATAACCAGCGGGAAAGCAATTGAGATGCAAAGCTCAGTGAGTCCCTGTTGGGTGTTTCGCATCAAGAAATTTTGCATCGAGCTAATCACTTTCAGAACATCAACAGCGTCAATATCGACGAGGCTTGGATACTTTTCTTGCATGAGAGTCAAAGATTCATTTTCCAACTTTTTCGCATAATCGGAACTCGCTGGACAAAGCAGAGGGCTGCTGTTATTGAGACGGTCTGAGATCTTACTGGTTGTGGCCCCAGAAACCATTCGCTGTAATCCAACGTCCATACTATGTCAAATGTAAACTAGGGTGGATGTGATGATAGAAGTTTGACTTTTTCTCAGCAAAAGGCTATTGGGATACAGAACAGATCCGAATGATGTTAATAGATATACCAGCGAGGAAATCCTAATTCTTTTGAATTTAGCCATCCGCAAGTTGCCTTATGATTGATGCTGATGCATACGTGGGTAAGGCAGAAAAGGCATCTTAAGGTGGTTCAGTGCGCGTACATGAAGTGTTTCAAGATAGCCTTCACTATAGGCTGAAAACCTGTATATTTATTTTCAACCATGCACCCCGGTCGGGTTACGGCGTTTCCAGACCAAATCACGATAGAGGGAATGAGACAACGGTATGGCGTCCAATGAAGGTCCCTAGTCAGCCACGGTGGCTCAAAAGCCTATGACGTGGCCTTCTCCGTCTCAGTGCGGAAGGCAACTCAGAAGGCTGTTTTTGATTTGGTGCCTGTCTCTGCGCTGCAAACACATGACACAGATCTGTACGGAATATGCACGTCCCCTGAAAGAGGAAATACTATGCCATAAATGAAGCCTGCCTCACAGAGAGAGATTCTCACAAAGAGAAGTGAATACGCAGAGTAGTTTCCCACAGACATATTGACCATAAAGATCGTATGGGTGCACCTCAAACATGGAAGAATGCTTGGGAGATATGTTTCAGTAACTCTCATGGAATCACCTCACAACGAGGGCTAGCTAATTGCTCGAAGCAGGCTAGATATTTCATAGATACAAACCTCGCGAAGAGCTATCCAACACTAGGTTAGAGAGAAACATTGTAACGAAGATGAACGGGAAGACTCTGAGAAGGACGGTCTTACAAAGAGACACTCACAAATTGCGAGGCATCATCCATCTATAAAGTTCAATTTAGTTCAATTTCATAAATAAATGACTGCAAAGAGGGCATTCCATGAGGGACGATCTCTCGAAGAGATACTGTAATCAAATCCTTCCAGCAGTGCAAGTACCGGTTAGCTAGGCCAGGCCGCTGTCAAAACTGCTGAGGGGAATCGGAACGTAGTGATGAAGGAGGTGAAAGGAGGGGGAAAAGGAGGGAAGAGAATAATATTTGACCGATGGATTTACTGAAAATCTATCCGCTCTTTACCTTCGTGACTGGCTCCATTAGTTAACCGCCGATGTATTGCATTAGCTTTGAATGTCTTTGAAGCTAATACTGTGGTTTTTAATGATATATGCGAGAGTCTTGTTTTTTGGAAATATTGAAAGGATATCATCAAATATAATGTGTATACAGCTCTGCTAGGTCCAAGAAATGTGGCTTGAGCAGGGACTAGGATGTATATCCATAAAACCTGAAATAGTTTGTTGCACAGCATAAACCACCCAGTAGGCCTCTGAGAGAATGGCGGAGACCCCGTCACTTAGGAACAATCACTTCTTTTCGACCTCAGCCGACCTCTCCCTCTTCCAAATTTCTGTATCCCAAAAGTGAAACGTCTCAGCCGCTTCACGATATTTCTTTGTGGCGACATCGAGAGCTTGTTGGTCTGCGAGAACTTTCCGCTCGAGGCTTTGGTTTGTAGGTTCGGGAGGGTCGTTGATGCCTAGGCCTGAGTTTGTTAGGAAGAGGGAAAGAGAGATGGAAAGACCGAAGGGACACTCGCCGACAAAATGTGCCTTCAAGTCAGGCACCAGCTCGGAATTATTGGTAATACATTGCTTCGTCATCAACCGTTTTGTCTGAGGCGATATAGGAATCCGAGCAGCGATGTCATTGTATTTTCTTTCGGTCAAGTCCAGGTTGTTGAGGACGGAGGATAGTTGAGAGTTTGGGGCTTGGTTGTTGGATAAGGGAGGATGTAGAGCAATGTTTGTATAGATATTTGGGTCGGTACTGAAGTGGGCAATTGCAGTAGTAAGTGGATAGGATGTGTGTTGTTGCTGTTGTTGTTAATACTGACATTAATGTTGTTGATGATGTTGTTGATGACGCTGCGACTGTTATTGGTTCATTGTGATAAATCAAGGTGGTAGTTCGTTGAGAGAAAAAGGAAGAATTGATAGTAATCAACGTAAAGACAGAAAGAGGGGAGGGGAGATTCCAAGATGCCCAGAGATTTGCTTGTGTCACAACAATAATATCTGCCTGGCCTGACTGACGAGGACATCCACTAGAACAAAATTGTGTGGGAAAACCAAGATAAGCTCAGACCAATCCATTTCCCCTCACTTCAGTGCCTACCAGGTGCTGTGCAACAATGTTGGTTACACTGAAAGGAGCCCTTTACGGCAGACCAATTTGGGAGAAAATTTCACCGAAACGGCATATATATATTTATCAGCATTAGTTTATCCCTTCGGAGTCTCAACCGTCAGACTAATTCCAATCAATGAAGAGCCTGTAAAAAAGACCTTTTAATATAAAAATCATACTATACTCATTTAATATACAGATATATTTAAAGACATACTTAAATTGAGGATAAATTCTACTTCACTTATGTGTTTTCCAGAAGGTAAATTATCTGTCGGTAGAACAAGCATTGCAGCACACACTATGACACTCGCGGATATATAAACCGAGGAGCGAGAATCGGTAGATCACCTACAAACTGAGAATGTGGTCTCGCCATACCCCGCATCTGCATGGTTTCTTGGCTTCTGGAGAATATCCATCTGGGTGGAGACTACAAGGGCTGTTGGCTTGCTTGGCTGACGAGATGCGATCTTCTGGAAGCCTCGGTTTGTAAGGTGAGTGATGAAATGTCTATAAAAGGTACAAGGCTACCCGCATGTCGGATACGAGGGTATCTCTAGGGCCTGCCATTCTGCCGCTCGTCATAATCGAAACAAGATCATACTGTCCTGCCCTCCATGGAACTCATCGGCTGGTTGCTTATAGCCTCGGCTGCCTTAGACCTTGTGTCCGCCAAGGAGCTTTGGTCGTCAAAGCCTGCGAGTTATACAAAACAGGGGAGTGCAGAGTATCTCCTGAGAACTGGCTATCCTGTCGGAAACGGAAAACTGGGAGGTGAAGCTTTTCATTTGATCTATGCGAGCATGCGCTGATTTGACATCTATAGCTATTCACTTTGGACCGCCAGGGAGAGAGAAGATCAATCTCAACGTCGATTCGTTGTGGTCGGGCGGGCCATTTGAAGTCAATGTAGGTCAATTGAGGATACTGTAACGATTGGAACAGGACATCTTATCTAAGAGGCAACCCATGCTGACTGGGCCCTATGAATCCAGGGCTACACCGGAGGCAATCCTTCATCACCTAAATTTCAATATCTCCCGGCGATCCGTGATCAAATCTTCACAAATGCCACTGGAGGTACGGACTACTCGCTTGCAGGCACTATGTTCAAGAACATTTTGCTGACTGACTAAAGAGATGGAGGAGTTGATGGGCAGTGGGAGCCATTTCGGATCGAACCGTGTCCTAGGAAACCTCACCATACAGTTTGACGGACTCGATGAATATTCTGACTACCGCCGAAGCCTTGATATGAAAACAGGCATCTATGAAACTTCATTCGCCTCTAAAGATGGAGGCAGCAAGTTCATATCGTCTGTCTTCTGTTCTTATTCGGACCAGGTCTGCGTATACTTCCTAGAGGCAAACACCCGACTCCCAAACATTAAAATCGGCATTGAGAACAAGCTGGTGAAGCAGGATCTAATCAAGACCACCTGTAAAAATGGTATGACACTCCATACTGGCATGACTCAGACTGGCCCACCGGAGGGAATGAAGTATGCTGCTGCATTGAGCGTTGATAGGAGCCTTGGCACTGTTACTTGTCTGAATGATGGGCAAATCATAGTTAAGCCCAAAAACAAGCGTATGGCTATTTTATGGGCTGCCGAGACCAACTATGATCAGAAGGCCGGGAATGCAGATGACGGGTGGGCATTCAAAGGACCTGATCCAGTTCCAAGAGTCGAGAAGGCATCAAAGACAGCTGCTACCAAAGGGTACGCTAAACTACGAAAAGTCCATGTAGAAGACTTTAAGAAGCTTGAGGAGGCTTTCACTCTCAATCTTCCCGATACACAGAACTCAAAAGACGTCGAGACTGCAGACCTCATCCAGGCATACAAGTACGATGGGCCAGGCGACCCATTTCTTGAGAGTATCCTTTTTGACCTTTCACGTTATCTACTCATCACGTCATCCCGTGAGAACTCTCTTCCCGCCAATCTTCAAGGTCGATGGACAGAATTGCTCCAAGCGGCCTGGGGAGCCGATTACCACGCAAATATCAACCTGCAAATGAACTACTGGGTTGCTGATCAGACAGGACTGGCAGCAACTCAGAAATCTGTCTGGAATTACATGACTAACACGTGGGTGCCCAGAGGCACAGAGACAGCCAAGCTGCTCTATAACGCCACAAGTTGGGTGGTTCATAACGAAATGAATATATTCGGTCATACCGCTATGAAGGAGGTCGCTGGCTGGGCAAACTGTGAGTCTCGACTATCTCTAATCATCGAAAATCACTGATGATAGTCTAGATCCCGTTGCGCCTGCTTGGATGATGCAGCATGTCTGGGATGCTTTTGACTACACCCAGGACAAAAAATGGCTTTCCAGCCAAGGGTATCCGCTCATCAAGGGGGTTGCCGAGTTCTGGGTTTCTCAGCTCCAGGAAGATGCCTATACTGAGGACGGCTCACTAGTTGCCATTCCCTGCAATAGTGCTGAGACAGGTCCTACGACATTTGGTTGTGTTCACTATCAGCAGTTAATTCACCAGGTACTAGATTCAACACTCATCGCAGCCGATATCGTCTCTGAGCCTGACTCAGACTTTGTTGATAGCGTATCATCAACTCTCAAGCGATTGGATAAAGGTCTACACTTTGCATCTTGGGGAGGTCTGAAGGAATGGAAGATACCAGAAAAGCTCGGGTTCGACAAGCCCAGTACGCATCGACATCTATCTCACCTGAATGGCTGGTTCCCAGGCTACTCCATCTCCTCCTTCGCAAACGGCTATGTCAATGAGACAATACAGGATGCAATAAGGAAGACGCTCATTTCACGTGGAATGGGCAACGCAGAAGATGCCAATGCGGGCTGGGCCAAGGTCTGGCGAAGTGCCTGTTGGGCTCGTCTGAATGACACAGAAAAGGCCTACGATCATCTCCGCTATGCTATTGAACAAAACTTTGTTGGTAATGGACTCAGCATGTATTCGGCTAGGAATCCCCCTTTCCAGATTGATGCCAATCTTGGATTTGGTGGCGCTGTCTTGAGTATGCTTGCCGTTGACATACCGCTGCCGCATGGCTCGAAGGGTAAGCGAACGGTGATTTTGGGACCAGCCATTCCTTCGCAATGGGGCCCTGGAAATGTTAAAGGTTTGCGAATACGTGGAGGTGGCGTGGTTGATTTTGAATGGAACGAGAAGGGCCTGGTAACCAAGGTCAATGTCAAGTCCAAAAGCCTTGGCATGAGTGTTCTTCTGGTTAATGTTGGAGGCACTCATTTAGGAGACCTTTGAGCGGTCGTTCCAACCATCTTGGAGGCGATGCTATTCATGATACCTGTGGCGAAGTCTATAAGAACACGTAATCTGTCTTAGCATCCTTGACACAAGCAATTGATAGGGGCTACCCAGTAGGTAGAACTACTCGACGCTACACAGATGTCTCCGAGGCAACCAAGTAGCTCTACCTTTGGACCCTATTACAAATGGTTTCTAATAGCAGTATCGTATAGACTTATATTAGGTTGGTTACATAACCCTCAAGTACATAATCGATCTGAGTTCTTCGCAACCGGTCGCTAGAATTTCTACATAACTCCTTATATTCCGGACTACCGCAAATTGGAAACCCCAATGTTCAGGTTGTAGGGCTGAAAGTATAGATGGTATGCAGAGAGAAGAAAGATGATTTTCCTGTAGGAGGCCAATAGGGTTAAATATCTGTGATGGCATGGACTACTAGTTGAGGATGTCTCTGGAATTGGTAAATCTAAGTGGAAAAACAAAAGGTGGAGACTTCGAAAATGAAACGTTTGCAGACATCCTTTTAGATTAATCGGTATAGACCGTTAATCTTAGCATGATGTGTTAGACGCTAATTTCATGCCGTACTTGAACTTGATCACTTGCAAGTGAGGTCGTCTTACCATGTGAACGAATAAGTTTTCTCATGGCAGTCATGTCATCCTAGAACCTGATCAGCCCCGCATAATCTATGTCGGAAACCCCTGAGTCAGACGTGATTACTTATCCTGTAACCCTGATCTTAATTGTGGCGCGGCAGTCACTCCGACGACCTGAACAAGATGTAGATTCCATTAGAGCGATTCAGTGGTAAGGTAACACACAGACAACAGTGGGGGGAGGAGGGAGAAATCAGTTGGTTACCTTGATTTTAGCAAGACTTCACAGCATCAATGCAAAACAGACCACGGAGATTTCCAAGAGATAGCGAATGCGCGTGCCATAATTAGATAAGTACTGTTACATCCTATGAGGTGGTATCGCGTCGATTGTCGCCGGGCTTATATCAGGATATTAAGAAGATCAAAGCTACGGAATAAACACGACTAACCCAGACTTAAAGATTAGGGTCAGGGTACAAGCGGCATATACATCGACGGGGACTATGTGATCTCTCGAACTAAAGCTAGTCTTTATCGTTCACAAGCTTCATTTAAGCAAGCCCCTTCGGTTGTTTGCCGGAACTCACCAATAGGGCACAGTCACTCGAGCAACTACAGCTGCGTAGAACAACCAATCCGAACCTCTCCGGAAGAGTCCAGATGATTGAGAGTTTGAGATATCTATAGCTACAGGTGGTTATTGTCTCGCCTAACCTGAACTAGCTTAGCTTGATCTGTGTATTGATGCTTAGGTGAGTTCAATGATGTTACACAAAAGTTCTCTTTCTTATGTAGTCAGACATTGTTTTGCAAAAGACATATGCGAAAGTCGCCTCAGCCAAACCTATGAGGCTTGCGTGGAGGACAGTTTCGCAAATGCAAATTACGAAGGATCACAAAAATTGATGAAGCTTCACACCGTGCGCCTTGGTAAACTAGCATTCACTATCATTTCTTGCACCACATAAACTTAACCGATCTTTATGTCGCCCAATTGATTCGAGATCTCATGTCTGTAAGAAAATACCTAAACTTACAAAGTTAACGTTGTTTGAATAACAATCTTATTATCTTCCATTGAGCTTGTATTTAAACCTATATTTGATGGCTCTGAATGCAGATATTTGGAAATTGTCCTCTTGTCGCCATTCAGGGTAGCTAATACGAGCCGCTCGTTCCAGGCCAGCTATCGCCGCTTTCCACCACTAATGACCTGGCTCGGATCCACTAGGTGGAGCTCAATATGCTATTTATAGCACAAGTGGTATATATGAGCCCGCTAACCTCTACGGAGTAGTTGTCTAAACCATTAATGGAGTAGACAGGTATCAGTGGACAAGTCTAGCTCAAGTTGCCAGTCGATCAATGCAAGTTGGGTCACATTTAAATTTGGTTACTGCCCAGCTATTTTCCTTCTCCCTCACATAATCACTTCCCTGCTTTTATTCATTATCGCCATCTAGCCATTATGCTGTTCGTCTATTTCTTTGCTCTAATCAGTCTGGCTGCTGCGGCTGCTGCCCCTTACGAAAATTCTTCCAACGCATGCCAAAATCCTACGAAGCGCGTCGAGTGGCGACAACTAAAGGACGCCGACAAACAGAGTTACATTGATGCAGTGAAGTGTCTGAAGACAAAGAAGTCAAGACTGGGACTTGAGACGAGCCTCTATGACGACTTTGCATATGTACACTTCCAGTACAACCCTAGTAGTAAGCACTCAATATAGTCAGCACACACTTGTTTCAATACTAACTTAAAGCTGTAGTTCATTTCGTAGCGGCTTTCTTGCCGTGGCACCGGTATTTCACTCATGTATATGAGGGCGCACTTAGAGAGTGTGGATATACTGGCTACGCAACCTATTGGGATTGGACGAAGGATGTTAAGAAACTCACTAAGTCACCTGTCATGTCTTCGAAGCTAGGATTCGGTGGAGATGGTAGCGATACCCGCACGGAAAACATCTACGGAACCATTAGGTGTGTCACCAATGGGCCTTTCTCAACGTTGCGCCCTTCATATTATGGCCTCAGTGCGAAAGTACGCGAGTATATACCGCATTGCCTCCATCGACGCGTAACAGATGGTCAAACCTCGGGCTCCATCGACTTGGCCGAACTCTATAACGGAACGAATGTTGCTATCGTGCAGGAGGACACCAATTTTCTAACCTACCACCAGGCATTAGAACAAGGACCGCATCAGGCAATTCACACGGCTATTGGAGGAGAGATGAATCCTGCTACCTCACCAAATGGCAAGCTTTACCTGGCATTCTGGCGCCGAATTCGTGACTCATATTTTACTTCAATTAGATCCTATTTTTTTCCTCCATCATACCCAAGTCGATCGTCTCTGGTGGCAATGGCAGCAAGCCAACCCTAAGACGAGACTCAGAGAGTATTCTGGCGTAACGAGAAGTCTTGATGGTAAAAACGGCGAGGCTGCATTAACAGACTTGCTGTTAATGGATAGACTAGCGAAGAATATTACCGTTAGTGAGGCTATGTCGACTAGAAACGGTCCCTTTTGCTATACATATTAGATCTTATATAAAAGCAAATAGTTTCAGATAATAGGACTTTAGGATGGTAGGTTTATCATATTATGTTGTGAATGATTTTCGTCCAGGGGCTCTCTAACCCTGACAATCCCTCCGTTACTCGAGGCCGAAGCGACTGAGTCGAGTGGTGAGACCCACAAGGAAATTTCAAGGCGCTGCACGACAATTGGAAGGCACTGCCAGAGATATGCGAAACGAGATCAACTTTAGTTGGACTTATAATAAAACCTATTATTCTAAGTTTATTACAATATGTGTTGATAAAATGCGAAGAAAGGGTTAAGCTACAAAGGGCAAAGTACTCTTTAACTACCTCCTCTTTTCAAGACCGTGCAATGTCAAACTCAGATATGTACCAGTTCTGAATTGCTTTTGTGTCTCCTGTAATAGCTACAGTATCATAACGAGGCCTCTCCTCCTTTGCCACTGAGCCATTGTTGACCATGCGGCCAACCCACTTGCCATGTCGCCGACCTGCATCGATGATCTTATCAATGGCAGCGATAAATTCAGGCTCGTCACCTCGTGCAGGAACGTATCCAAGAAGCGATTGAGCAAGATCATTAGGGCCAATGAAGAGCATATCCACGCCAGGGACAGCCGCAATTTCGTCGACGTTCTCTACGCCGGCGCGGGTCTCTATTTGAATCATGGTAATGATAGTCTCATTGGCGGACTTCATGTACTCAGGGGTTGTGAGGGCGTGACCAATAGCGGGAAAGGCAGAGCCTTGGCCTCGAACACCTTGAGGTGGGAACTTGGATGAAGCGACAATTTGTCTCGCCTCCTCGGCGTTGTTGATCTGAGGAACCATAATACCATGTGCACCAGTGTCAAGTGCTCGCTTGATAATGTCATGGGCGGGTCCACGAATACGAATGATGGGCGATACGCCAAGGGCGGAAATAGCCGCCACTGAGTTGTGCATCGAGTCATCTCCAATGTGGCCGTGCTCGCAATCAAGGATAATGCCGTCTAGGCCGGTTAATGCGACGATTTGGGCTTGGCGCACACTGGGAATTGCAACAAAGGTCATCAGGGGATACTCCCCGGCCTTGATCTTGTTGAGAAACCTCAATCGAGGATTCTCAATAGTGGTGGTGAGAGCAGTAGAATAGGTCTTGTAAGTCATTGTGGCTTAATGGCTTGGCGACTTAGTGAAGACGGAATGATAAAGGCAGGGAATACAAGGGTTGTTGATGTTGACAAGACGGTAGGAGAGTTGTAATGATGGTTTCGCATAGTCTGATTGAATGAATATTCGCTGTTGTCTGGCTCTTTAATTAATCTTTCGCAAAGTCTCAAATTTGCAGTCTCTGATATGGCCTTGTAGAATTGTGCAACCGTCGTGGAGTTGCATACCACACAACTTGTCAGACCCACAGGGAGGAGCTCCCAAAGCTCTATCTTTTGTGGTTCTGCAGGGGCTGCAGGCCTATCCATTGAGCTCCTCCGATAAGCAATAGGTGAACTACCGAGATAAGACAGTTAGTGGCACACGCTAACCAACCCACCATTAATCCTTACCAGGATCATGATTCCGTACCCCAGATTCTGATATGGGATCAATGTAGTTTAATGTATCGCGTTCTCATAGACAACGCATTCTTCGTCCTCGCCCGTCACAAAGCGTTCTGGAACTTCAGTGTACGTGTCGAGATAAAGAAATGTTGTATCTCTCGGTGGATTTATAGGCTCGTCTCCCGACAACAATTTAGATCCAGAATCCACGCAGACATCCTCTTCCTTTTTTTCGCATCACCTTCGAGCCGCAAATTCATCATGGCTAACATCACGCAAGATGAATCCCTCAAGAGATCACCCTCATCTCATGCTGAGGGTACCAGCACCGCCTATCAAAGGATGCCCGAAACGCTTTTGCATCTTAGCGAAGAGGAGCTCGCGACGATGAACAAAAAGCTGGTTCGCAAGATCGACTCCATTATTCTTCCTATCATCGGTATACTGTACATTCTTAACTACATTGATCGTCAGAACCTGGCAGCGGCCAAGCTCCATGGCATCACTGACGACCTCAACATGACGACCGAAGAATTCGCTACCGCTATTTCGATCCTCTTTGTCGGTTACCTACCATTCCAAATCCCGAGCAATCTTATCATTGCAAGAATCCCTCGGCCGGGCATGTATATCTGTGTTGCTGTGGTTATCTGGGGCACTATCTCCGGTTGCACTGCTTTGGTCAAGAACTATGGGCAACTCCTCGCAGTCCGAGCCATTCTCGGTGTTGCCGAGGCTGTCTTCTTTCCAGGGTAAGAATCACTTCCTTGGAGGTTTATAAACGCATATCTAAGTTATCATCAGTGCCATTTACTATCTCTCAGCGTGGTATACCAAGACCGAGCTCGGAAAACGAATTGCCAGTCTGTACATTGCCCAGCAGGTCGGTAACGCATTCGGAGGCCTTTTTGCTGCCGCCATCTTCCAGCTGGACGGTCGACACGGTATCAGGGGCTGGCAGTGGCTTTTCATCATTGAAGGTGCTGCCACGGTTGGAATTGGCGCCATTTGTGCCTTTTTCATGCCCGAATTTCCTTACAACAGCCGCATCCTTTCCCCATCCGAGCGAGACCTTGCTGTCTGGCGTATCGAGTCGACTACTGGCGCAGCTGAGGGGTCAGAGAAAGAGAGCACCCTGCAAAGCTTTGGAAAGGCCCTGTCTGACCCCAAGCTTCTGCTTCTCATTCTATGCAACCTGCTTTCCCAGGCACAAGGCTCAATCGCCAACTATTTCCCCACTTTAGTTGCTTCACTCAACTTCGGTAGCACTATCAGCCTTCTCCTCACTGCGCCACCTTACATCCTGGCTGGTATTGTTTACTGGGTGCTGATGTGGTACAGCGACCGCAAGAACACGGCATACCCCATCATTATTGGATGCATCGCCATCGCCATTGGCATGTACATCATCCCCATGTCTACAGTCAACGTCCCTGCGCGCTACTTCTCTATGATGATTCTTCCTTTTGCATCTGTCGGACCTCAACTAGTGCTATATAAGACTATCAACCTTCATCTCGCACGCCCTGTCTCTAAGCGCGCCGCTGCATCTGCTCTAGTCAATGCTATTGGTGGCACTTCTAACATCTGGGCTTCTTACCTGTACTATGCCCCTCCTCACTTCTATGCAGCATTTGGTACTCTCATGGCCTGCGCATTTCTATTTGCAGGAGCTATTACTCTCTACCGCTGGTTAGTCCTGCGTGAGAATAAGCGACTGGACTCTGGTGACCCTGAGGAGATAGCCAAGGTTATCAAGGGTGGTGTTACCGAGGAAATGGTTCAGCTTGGCTGGCGCTACGAAATGTACTGATATGGTGTGCATAACCCTAGATAATTGGAGCTGCTTTGGGGAAGAAAACGGTCTGGTTCGAAATGCGAAGGTTGGACATAGAGAAGCAATACATTATAATACATACTGCTAGAGATACATCTGACTTGAAAAATCCTTTATTGTATTAGCTGATGTTAGGTCAATGCAGCACCATCTCTAAGTTATTTAAAGCAGTACAATAGCCAATTCTTAAATGCTCCCTTAAATGCGTTCAAAACCCATGCCGCGGAGTCGGTGCAATTCGTGGAGCTGGGGATCGGAATCTAAATTAATGCCCCGATTCAGGGTACGTAGCATAGTATATGGTCTTAAGCATATTGCAACATTCAGTATAACAAGCTCCGAAACAAATTATTAAATAAATCAACTATTTAAATCACGCTGCAATACCAGATAATGGAAATACATGAGATAATTAAGACAGATAACATTCTATCTCACCGTTGATTAAGTGTCAGTCTTATCGGCTATGAAAGATACGACTTCCGACGAGCCAATAGCAAATAGCGCGATGAAAGATAGCAGTGAGCCAGCGGGGCTGATCCCGGAAAACACTGACCCACCTTGAAGATTAGATTGCGGGGGAGGAAGGAAGGGAAGTCTGGGGGAAATTGTCTGTCCCCCTGCGCTAAGTTGCCTCAACTCGACTTTACAACCGCATACAGCCGAAGAGACTCGTATCAACGACACTCAAAATGGCATCAACCAACGCTCTCCCTATAGTTTTCTCCCCATTATCCCAACCAGGCCCTTCCAGTCAGCCTTTTCGTTGCCAGGTATGCTCCAGTCGCTTTACACGCCACGAGAATCTGAAGCGCCATACTGCGCTACATTCTCGTTCTTCTGGCAATGCTTCAATTCCCTGCCACCTTTGTCCCGCCACCTTCTCGCGTTCAGACTTACGTCATCGGCACATGAAGCGGAAACATCTTGACCAGATGGAAAAGGCATCAAGACGTAAGCAACAGCGTGACCTGCAGGCCCTTACACCGCCGTCGCAGGCCGATGAGGGGGTTGTTGCACATCAACCTCGACAGCGACAGGCTTCTACTGACGATGATGGCTCAAATTTGCCCAGTACCGGATGGCCTGGCAGTCGGGATATTCGGACAGATACGGCCAATCTCTGCAGTAGCTTACCCTCAGATTCGGGGAACAACCATCATCCACAAAAGGTCGCCAACTCCTCACAATCGCAATTTATCCCGGACGGCTCCGTGGACATAGAGCCGACAATACTAAGCACGATAGATTCGCAGCTACTTAATTTTGACTTTCTTGAGCCTTCCAGCAATCACCAATCGAGTCACATGTCAACATCGCCCTTTGGAACGAGTCTGCTCAGCTTCAACCTCGACCAAGGCAGCCCCGAAAGACTCCTTTACGGATCGATTGATCTTACTCAAAGTCAGATTGACTGGCATCCATCCAACATGCAAATCAAGACGGGTTGTGAATTGTACTTCAAGCACGTGTCCCACTTCTTGCCTTTTCTCCACCGGCCGACATTCAATTCCACCGATATCACAAGCCACTTACTGCTCAGTATGCTTTGCATAGGATACCAGTATGATGAAGACCCAGATTGTAACAATTTACAAGGCTCAGGCGTGGAACTGTCCGAGAGATGCTTTCATCGCGCTCGTGCACTTGTCTCTGGGGAGAAATATAGGACAGATGGCTCGACACATAACCTCTCGATTGTACAATCGTATATTTTACTTGAGATTTACGCCATGATGTATCTCTGCGGAAATCACTCGGCATACGGACTTAAAACACACAGCAAGATGATATCGCTCGCCCGGTCAAGCGGACTGTCTCTGCCGATACCATCAGAGCCCACGGCTACCTCTGACCTCGATTCGTTATGGCACACATTCATTGCGTCTGAGTCACAGAAAAGAACGCTCTTCGCCGCTCACCAGATTGACACGTTATGGTATCAGTTTCTCTCGATACCCCGACAATTCTCGCACCTAGAAATCAAGCACGAGCTACCCTGTCCCGAGGATCAATGGATGGCCTCTTCAGCGGCTGAATGGGCGTACAAAAAGCTAGTTACCAGCATGTCTGGTTCAGCAGTTCAGTATCCCGATGCTATTCGACGCTTTTTGTCTTCTCCATCCGATCTCAGCTCTCTTCCTGCATTTGATCCCTATGGAGCCATAAATATTACTCATTTTCTTATATCCAGTGTCCAAGAAGTATCCGGTTGGTGTACTATGACGGGGATGATCAGTACGGAAAGGCTTGAACCTTTACGTACGTCCCTTCAGGCATTGGGGGCATTTATTGATTCGGATCTGGAACACGGAAACCTGTCTCGTGGGGCCTTGTGTAAAGCTTCGTGGGAGTCTGCAATGATTGAGGTGCGGGTATGGTCGCCGTCGCATACAAGCGGTATCGTGGGCGGGACAATGGATGCATTTCTGCAACACTCGACGTATCTGCCGCCATCGTGCGAGTTCCTGTGCGAGTCGAATACTGCAAAAGCCATTAAACCCCATATCGACTGGTTTCTTGCCTATCTCGACGCCCCCATCGTACCGGATTCGGAAGCGCCGTGGATTATGCTGTACGCCTTTAAGGCTTTCATAATTGCCTGGCAGTTGGTTCAAGGCAGTACTCTAGGGTCGATGGAAGTTGTCGGTGTTCAAGATGGTGATGATGATGGGGCTTTGGAATGGGCGAAAAGGGTTTTCGGGCGGAGGCGACGGTGGCAGCTTGGGAAGATTATTATGACATGTTTGGATACACTAAAAACTTCAGTGGAAAGCTAAGAGCTTTAAAAACATGTTCATATGAGCGGGGGGTTATAGGATAAAGACACTCAGTCGCAGGTGCATTTCCCCGAACGGATCAGTCCATTGAACCCCCGTCGAGGGCGGGACAGAGAAAATGGGCTCATTGACTCACAAAAGGATTGGAATTTGTGGAATTTGTGATGAAGAGATGCATAAGCACTTCGGCACTTTGCAGGTTCTGCTTACGGTGGTCCCAGAACTTGAGAACTAATTATCATGTATATGCACTGCACCATATCATCGGGATCAGAGTAGCAATTTCTATTTTTATTCCCTATGAAGCCCTGTCTATTCTTTTTTATCTCAAGTTTGACTAAGCCTGCGCAATGCATTCAATCTCAATAACGGTACCGTCACCAGGAGGAAGAGCCTGCAGGCACGAGCGTGAAGGCATAGGCTTGGGCAGGAACTCAATGTACACCTCGTTCATAGCAGCAAAATCTTTCATATCAGCGAGGTAGACATTGTACTTGACAACCTGCTCAAGTGACGAGCCGGCGAGCTCGAGCACCTCCTTCAGGTTCTGAAGAACAGTCCTCTGTAGATCATGTTAGAGGTTGTAGCGATAAAATAGGGTTCAACGCACTGTTGCCTGTTTAATCTCGCCAGTAGCGGTTTGTCCAGCGCAGAAGACTAGCCCAGGGACCTTGGTGGCCGGACCTGTACAAAGTTGGCGTTAGTGACCTGCTTGTATCGAACGACCCCATATTTCGGATGACTTACAGTTGTGGGGCTTAGGAGGGAACTTCTCGCTGGAAATGAGTTGGCGCGACATGGTTGCAGATAGGATGGAATAAGGTGTGAAGTGAGATGGGTGTACAATATAAGTATTGGATGACCGGGGTAGGCGGAATTGGATTGTGATACCGAAAAAGAATAACCATTCCCTTGCCATATGCGTCCCTTTTTTAACTTGAATTGGCTATCTGCGGACATCTCTGCTTGTTCTTATCTTATCTGGGAGGAGCTCCTCTCGGAATATCGCCCCACAGCTCCTCACAGACCAGCCCCTGTAAATTCTGTCCTCCGGCCCTAACCTCAATTAGGAGTACCCTTGTATATCGCTGGCTTCAGATCTGGGGAAGGAGGAGGAGGTGTAACTGAGGGTGAGGCATTTTCAATCTGCGTGCAGGCGGGACAGAAGAGATACGCTGTACATGTGTCTGATTAGACGTTGGAAATGAACTTAGTTTAGGCAATTTTGGGGGACGGTCTGATGCGATCGTACGTTATTGAACAAGTGTATCGAGTAGTGAAACCAGGGATCTGGCTTACACCATCTCCAGGTCTTGCGGGCGGCGGAGCTCGAACAGCAAGTCACATCAAACTTAGGTAGTCTTTCTAGCCAGGGATGTATAAGAGCAGAGCAATCAACCGTTATACGACCATCTAAATCACGCCAAGATATCACTTCAGAAGTACACACAAAACTATCTTCAATCTAATCATCATTCCAACCTGACATTATGGCACCAACAGCCCCTTTTAGCCCCCCTTCGGCCGATTTGCCCGACAAGCCGTTTGTCCCTGAGTGGGTTCCTCCACCCGTGACGCAGCAAAAAGAGAACTTTGCTGAACTCACTTCTATCGACCTTTCTTTGCTCGACTCAGATGATCCTGTCGTTGTGCAAGACTTGGTCAGCCAAGTCAAGAGAGCTATTCGCGAGGATGGATTTTTATTTCTGGAGAACTATGGAATCTCACTAGAACAGGTATGAGGCACACACCCAGGTATTGCTTGAGATAAGACAACCCTTGTTAACATTTTACCTCAAAGCTCCACCGTCAATTCGCCATTGCTCAATACATGTACAACAACATCTCAGAGGAGGACAAAGAACGTTTACTCTTCAACCCAGACGTTACTGGTGTCTGGTCTGGCTATAAACATCCTTATGGCTTCAAGGTAAACCCCTGCTCCGACTACTGATGTATCGCCTCAATCAAACTAATCGCGTCCTATCAACAGCGTCACCGCGGACCTCCTGATGGCATCGAGCAGTTCAACTGGTATCGGCCTGACTGGAAGGATATTAACCGTGTACCTACTTGCCTCCACCCATTCATGGACGAGATCGAGGCTTTTGCCAACTACCTCACAAAATCGGTCAACCGTCGCCTCTTGACACTCTTCTCGCGCGTTCTTGAGCTCCCCGACGATTATCTGTGGGAAAACGTCCAATCTCATGGTAGTCCAACCGGCGAAGGCTATTTCAGACACGCGCTCTTCCGGCCTGTACAGAAGACCACAGAGGAGGCGTCCAAGGGTCTTCGAATGCATGGACATACGGACTTTGGTCTGACGACATTGCTTTTCTCTGTTCCTATTTCTTGTCTCCAGATTTGGGGCCAGGATGAGAAGTGGTACTATGCGCCCTACAAGCCTGGTGCTCTCGTCGTCAACATCGGTGATACGCTCGAGATTGTATCTGGCGGGCACTTTAAAGCGACTCGCCACCGTGTCTTCAAGCCCCCTGTTGACCAGCGCAACTACGAACGCCTCTCCTTGGTGCTTTTCAACAGCTCCGTCGGTGACTTGCGCATGACACCAGTCTCAGGTAAGTCTACAACTATGCTCATTAGTCACATTTCTAACTCTGGAGCAGAATCACCCCTCATTCAGCGCGAGGGTTGTGTTGAGGACCAAGGAGTATACGCCGAGTTTAAGAAGCGAACACAAGAGGGCAAGCTTGTTCCTACCAACAGACAATGGCGCGAGATCCAAATTGCAACATGTACAGATCCCACTGATACGACCTACAACAAAGTCGGTGCTCATCAGGTTCTGATCGACGGGAAGCTTATGCATCAGCGGGAATATATGGGCGTGAGAGTTACTCTCCCGGTTTGATCAGTGCCACGGTCGTCCGCTGGATGAAGAATTTCGTTTGATTATTGAGGCTCTGTATAGTGATGAAATAATATTAGTAGTAGAAGCAATTATGTAGAGATAGTTTATTCTTTGAGATTTTTATTATGAAGCTGCTTCAATATAAGTATTTTACAATTTGTTAAATGCAAAAAACTGTTAAACCCTATTTATTTAGTTAATATAGGTATTAGACCCTTGTCCCGAAGGTGTAGAAGCCGCGTCATGTCAAGTGTGTCTATTTATAACAAGCAATTGCTTGCCGGATGGATAAAACCACTGTTTCTATTCAAAATGTGTCTTCGGATCATATTTATCCTGGTCAAGTCTATGATTCATTGCCCATTCTTCAATCAACGACCACTTTCTACAGATGTGCGTAGTAGTTGCGTTAGGGAAATTCTTTCCAACAGAGGGTGCCCAATACCAATGGATTGTACTCAAATCAGCATTGCACATCAGGCTCTGTCGGATTGAGTCGATGCAGTGGAACTTATGCATTGTTTGTAGTCTTTCCAAGTTTCCTTCTGTCGAGTTATAATCTCTAACCATCTTTCGAATGTCGTTCAGGCAGTGTAGTTGATGGTACACGTCTAGGCTGGTTATATAGTAGTCTGGGTCTTTGGAGATCTGTGACGTGGGTCGTGATAGTCCTGCCGCTTCCTTGCCTGAGATCTTCACTAGATACGGGTCCATAAGTTTAGTCCACGCCGCTTCCGCTTGGGGAGATGCACCGTGGTAGGCCGTCTTTCCCGAACTGTGATCTTAATTAGACTAGCTCCGTCGTGACTGTTCTCATCAAGACTTACTGGTCTTCTGGGAAATCAGAGTTGAAGATAACTGTCTCATACTTTACTGCACTTTGTGCCGGAGCTGTGAAGGTCTTGTCAGCAACTATGCGGGCACTGATGGTATGGCGACCTACAGTAAAGAGTGTTTGGCCAAGGTGGTAATGGTGATCTTGACCTTGACCATAACCAGAAGCATAAGAGAGAGAGGGCGACATTGCAAGCGAGCGATGAATATTTGATAACCTTCTCGTATTTAGACTTCCTCCGTCTTAGAGGGTGCTTGTCATCTTCTTTCCAGTTCTCTTCTTGGTCTAAAGGGCTATACTCTTTGTCTATAAACCGGTGGTGACTCTCCTGGTCTTCAGATGAAGAGACTGACATTGTAAGAGAAGGTACAATGAGTTGTAGAAGGTATCGAACCTCGTAGAAATCGGCTTATGTGCAGAAAAAGGTTGACAACCACAATGTGCTTAATGGGATGACAGATATATCATCCTACTAACCTCTTCAATCGGGTAAGTCTATGCCGAGTTCTACATCCATTCGCGTTATATCGGTCCGGTCAGAAATGTAAGATGCAGAGATCTGGTAAGAAATTACCTCTTTCGATCGATCCCTCGTTGTAGGATTCAGGCTAGGTTGGTTTATCCACCACTCGCCAAGACCAGCGAAATAAACTATATATAATCGGGCCTAGCTAATCCTTCGAAGGAATCGCCTAAATCAAGCGGCCACTTAGCTGCCACCTCAAATACCTCGAGATGTATTCCGAGACTTGCCTCTATGCGCTACCTTCTGATTCTATAATCCCACGAATAAACATATATGAAATCTCATATTTCCCCGCATCCCGTCATATTGCCTTCGGCTCTACAGATGACGAAATGAAATGAATATACCAAGCTCGGTGGAGCATTTCACCGAGCACGATAGATTGAGATCAATATAAAAGATTAGATAGACTTGTCACAAAGCAACTATAAGGAACACTCTCATAAAACCATCAGCACTATCGTCCCCTTTGATCGACTGCCCTTGGTCACCTCATTACAGACCCTTTTCAACATGAAGTTCTCACTTACTGTAGCGCTCAGCGCCTCCCTTCTTGCTGTTGCTGCCCCAACGCCTCCCAGCAGCGAGTTGACCAAGAAGGCCGAGGCTGAGAGTTTCTTTATTCAAACCGATGTGGGCTGGTTTGACGGTGGCGACAAAAAGCGTGCTCCCACTGAGAAAAAATCCTCTGTTGAGAAGCGTGAACCCGCTGAGAACGTCTTCCTTCAGACCGATGTCGGTTGGTTCGATGGCGGTGACAAGAAGCGTGCCACAACTGATGACAAATCCGAGGCTTAACCTGATCTCTCCGTTCATAAGGTAAAACTTTCGAGTCAGATCCTGTGAAGTGATGTCCAGCTAACATATACATATTAGCCAAAGCAAGGATCTCGTTATATAAGCAATTGATTGAGTATAAGGCGGATGTGTTGCTCCGGGAATTTTGAATAGTGGCAGCAGTTCTAGGTAATAGTTTTCTTCCGCCTAAATCAAGGAAGCTGAGTCCTGTTACTACATAGCCTCGTTATCATTTCATGTTTATACTTCTAGTGATGCTATGCTTATCCTTGAATTCTATCCTACAAATGACTACCAAACAACAGCAAAGTAGGTGCATCCATCAATTTAAAAGCCATTAGAGAGCTTAATTTCAGAATCACAACCCTCATTGTGTTTCTGATCGAGTTCTATGTTTTTATCCCATATACATACATCGTCTCATACGCACTTCAAAGCGGTTTCAAACCCCACAGAGCGCATCTACTGAAAGTCCTGCTGAATGTTGGAGCTGTTCCTGGCAGAAACTTGCCGAAGTATGCTGCAGATCGCTTTGGGTCATTCAACACAAGGTGTTTGACTTTACTCTGTTGTGCTGTCTTTATCTGGGGATTCTGGCTCACAGCTAAGGATAATCAAACACAATCCACTGCCTTTACCATTCTCCTTTGATTTTGGTCTGGTGCTGCTATCTGTCTAACTCCTGTTTGTATTTCGAGAGTCTGTAGGATTGAATACTATAGGAAAAGAAGTGGGACTACGTTTATAGTGGCAAGTTCTGGGGCTTTGGTAGGAGTGCCGATTGCTGGAGCTATTGTTGATATGATGGATGGCGATTATTTTGGGCTTCTTATCTTTGGAGGAGTTATATATACTACAGCCCTTGTGTCATTTATATTTACAAGAGGATTTGTTGGTGTATGGAAACCTGCTTTAGCATAAGACAATAAGAACTTCTAGACGTAATTACAATCAAAAATATAAAAATTAATTTTCATATCAATATGCCAGCAAGCTTAATTACCAAGTTTAATTTCCCTTGATATCTGTATTGAATGAATTAATACTAACTCCAACTTGTAGATTCAATATAACCTGCTGTGTCATTGGTTAAAATGAGACTCGGTCGCTTGCAACTTGTTAAGAAACCTAGAGTCGTCCAAAAACGTAATATGGAAGTTAAAGGCCTAGTATAGTATGCAGGTATATTAGCAAAATTCAAGTTAGTTCTAGAACGATCTGTTATCCTTTTGATACTTTATACTAGTTCGTGACTATACGCTGCTTCCCGTTCCTGTATGAATCTGCCACAGTGACAGCATCAAGCCATCCTGACTTGAGCTTACAGGCCAAGCAGTTCGCATTAATACTGTTCTGGCTTCTTCCCACCGCGTGACACCCAACCTTGCCACCCATATTCGTAGGTAGGAAGTGAATTCTAATAACACTTTGTCCAACTGTTTACTATACGAGAGTGACTGGGCATGCATTAAACTCAACGACCCAGTGAATGCCTTCCAAAACCACAAATCTTGCTCCTCCTCACTCATCTTATCTAGATATCGTAAACCCCTCTCCATATCACGTTTCAAGATATTGAGGGTGTGATGATGCAATTGAGTTACCGGTGGTAAGCCCCGGTTGCTCATTCCAAGGACAGTAGCCAGATACATGCCGACTCCGACGCAGAGGCCGGACCAGGACGATAGAACTGGCCGACCTTCATCATCTTGACTCTTATCCGAGGACGACTGTGCAACATCGGGGAAGATTTCCATGTGGCCATCGATGAGTGCAGAGAATAGCTTTAGAGCGCTGCCACTCTTCCAAACTTTCCAGGTTGCATTAGTCACCGTATCTGCTAACGCATTTCTATATCTCAAGCCGTGCAGATAAGTAGTTTGTTTGAGAGCATCTATGATTGCTCGTGCATCTATATCTGCAGGCATTATGTCCCAAGTGGTAGGGGCAAAGAAGAATGGCATCATGGACACTGTTCTGAGGCGAAATGCAGGACCGGTTTCTTCTTGGTGGTGCCATTTGTGTATTAAAGACAAGGGGTCTCCTGAATTAAAGGGTGAAGCGGCTATATCGTGACTTCTCAAAAAGTCGTCTACACGGCTCTTTTGACTTTGTACGAAATTGCACACCCTGATTTAGTGAAAGATCAGCCTTCAAATGATCGCTCAAAGATGGAGTGGTTCAACTGGAGTGGTTCAACAGCCTTACAGTATGATGTAACGATCTATCATCTCGGTTTCGGCCTCTTTCGACGCCGTAGAGTCATTGTCAAGCGATTGGCGTGTAGCGTCCAGATATAACATAAGGCCATTCAGGTGCGAATCTGCAATGTCAAAGTTACCAAGGCAACACTAAGCAATTAGTACCAGTAAACGAAGGTCAGAACCGAATCTTCAGTCAGAGATGACTCACCTCGATAAAGGACAATGTGTTGATATAATTTGTACACATCATACGGTCTTTTCTATTTTTGGAATTGTGAAGCCAAAAATTGACTTGGCGTATAGTCTGAATCTTGTGGAATAGGAATGTAGACTCAAACAATTGGAGGTCCCCTACATTCCACGCATAGTGAAGACTGGATATCAATAAAACGTTACGCAGAACATCTGGATTATGGATAACAATAGTGGGTCTAGTATAACATATCATGGTCAGAACATTGTTGCCAGGTTGTGCGTTGTTTATTTACCTGTCACGCGGTTCATCTTGTGAGAAAGAACGGCTTTGTCCAGTTTGAAAGACTATTTTCATGCAGTTAGAATTAAACTTCGACGTGTGAATATTTAGACTAACAATATCGGAGAAGTTCCAGTGACTTGAAAGGCATATCGATAGGCAACGTGTTGAAGGGATTCAAAGACTTTTTTAGACTGGAGTGCCAAGCCTTTGACATTGAGGGATCTCGAGTAGGCTTATTGGTTAAGGACGACACAGTGCGTCTCGCACGGGACGGCGAGTCCGTCGAAACTTGGGTCCCATCAAAAGACCATGGGGAGTGCTGACCAGGACCCAACGTACTTCTTCGCTCACGTAGGGGGAGCTTTGGTTGATAAATGCACGGTTCCCCTTTGGTGGTGCATCTTGTACTATTACATGCGGTTGGTCTAACCGGTCTGATTCAAATAGGTGTTGTTGTTACACCCAAGGTGCGGGAAAGGCGGGACTTACCAATGAGGACGCTGCTCATCACACCGCAGCTTTTTCTGTCGACATCCTACGCAGCCTGTGCGGCTTCGCTTACTAGAGAGTCCAGATCGTGGTTCTTCCATAGTGAGAATTATCCTATCGGTGGCAGATTTGGAGCCAGGACTTGCTTTTAGTATTTTGATGACTCAGATAGCAGTCACTTGGTTCGTATATGAGCCTATAGACATGGAGTAGTTGGTAAGAGAATAGAAGTATTCGGGTGGCTGATTGGTGGTTTATGATTCAAATATCAAGGGCGCTCGGTCAAGCTATACTTAATTAGGATGAATTGCCTGTTGACAAGGGTTTCTTTTTATTGGAGCGGCTACAGCAACATCAGCCAATGAGAAGTAAGATTGTGAGATCAAAACTCTAGCCTTATGAGTGAGACTACCAGGAACCTCACTGAAAAGCTTGGTAGAGAACCTGCTAAAACGCCTGCTGATTCGACTCCCGAAGAACTCAGCTGAATACTGAAAGGACTTCTACAAACTAGGTCAGGGTTCTCATAACCACTCGGATTGAGGCAGTCTACTTTTCGACCCTGGTCGATTATGACCTCAACACTGTAAAAGGCTATTGAACCGAGTCTTGATGGGTATCCATGATGAAGTGGAGTCAATGAACAAGGTACATCAGGGCTCATTTTGAACATAAGCTTACAAGTAAGACTTACGTCTACTTTTAGCTACATGCAAGAGGCTCGGACTTGTAGACTTCAAGATGGTGAGGAATACGAAAAAACACTGAGTAAATAATTCATCATATATCCTGTCTTTCTAAAACTAATCATTCAATTTAAACAGTTTATTCACTACTAGAATAGTATCAACCACAACTCACCACACTTCCTCTTTTATCACACCTTCACCAATTTTCACAATAAAGTTTTCACTCTCCATGATCACCGCCACGGCAATCGTTTGATGTCCTGTTTCTGCCGATTTCGATATTTCCTACCAGGTACCAACTGGTTTACGCGGTGGTGAAAGCTACTGGTAAGCTGTGAACAATGAAGCCAGCACCACGGACTGTGCTAGTATATCTGGTACAAAGACCTACTTCAGGAGCAACGATGTCAGTGAAAAGAAGACCAGATTCCGTTGCAAAGGCAAGGGATGCGGTTTTAATGGCAACCCCAACGATATTGAAGAACTAGAGATGAATTTTGGGCGTAAAGGTGACACTATCTACCATTTCAGTAAGTCTCTTCACTCTTGTTTCCAGTCCGGACCTTACTGACAAGACTCTTCACCCTTTGTGAGTAGTTCCTCCAGGATGACAAGTGGTGGATGGTCGGTGGTAAGTGCTGCTTCTCTTATTACACGAATGGCTTAAATTAACTAATTCTTTTCGCTAGTGGATAAACCAAGTTTACGGCTATTGCTTCCCCACAACAGAGAGAGAGTATGAGTGCCTTGCTGTCAAGGGTAAGCAAAAGCTTTTTTGCAAGATCGAAGGGCTGTCCGAGTGGAACATTTTCAAGGAGGTTAGGCAGTAGAGATGGTACAAAGTTTAGGCGCATGTGGTCATATACCTTTCTTGACGGGAACACCCGGTGGGGTGGCTTTGGGAATGAAACCGCTCAAAGGGTTAAAGGATGGAGATGTTGTAGAAGTGTTTATTGGTGGGATCGGAACTATACGCAACCAGATGGTTTTTCAGTGTGATACTCAGACTAGAAAGAGCGATCCATGTCGTACCTGGAGCATCTACCATCTTCACTGCCAAGAAACACTTGGTAAATCTACTATTAAATTATTCCCTAAGTTATGAGTTAGTAATGGATGGTCGAAGAAAATCGAGGTGTCAATAAAGCAGATTGTCAAAATAATGTCCTGGCCTAAGGGAAGGGGCAACTGTCATCAGCTCACAAGATGGGTTCGGAGCATCTGCAATATGGGATCCCTGAAATCGTGTACCTGTTCATTATCGACAAGGAGGAGGGTCGACAGGTGGGATGATCGATGAGGATAGGCATGGATAGTGCCTCTACTCAAGAGTAAACGTAGATGCAACGTCTGGCCATATCATGAAACAAGGCAGAAGAACCTGGCTCCAAAGTGACAAGACGACGATCTTCACAGTAGAGGAGATGGTGGAAATGAAGTAGTACAAAACTCTAAGAGAGATCCGGAGGATAGTGGAAATTTTATTGTGTAACGCCATCAGCACTGATTACCGATGCAAGGGTCTATTCACCAAAGGTACATCCATATCTGAGAGAAGAAGTATACGATTTTGTGCAGATTGTAAGTCAGTCGCCAATAATTCTTTCATTGGCCAAGGACAAAACGTACTTTAAAAACAGTGAATTTCAGTAACCTCGATATAGGTATGAATGTGCTGGTGCCGCAAATTGTTCCATAGATAATGCCAGAAGAGGACATGAATAGAAATAAAGAGAGAATTTCCTTAAGAAAGACAGCCTTGTTCTAGGTCCAGAAGGAACATGGAAAGTATCGATGAGGGAGTTAGAATAAAGAAAGGGCTTTATGTACTAGGGGTTGTCCGCGTCAAGCGTTGTGTCCAAGTTCGAACAGATAGGTCGCGTGGAATGTTGGTGTGCATTGCAGGTCAGAACTTGGCACTTTGGCGCTATGTCCTCCACTGTATTGGAATAGATTGATCGAGTCGAGCTATACCATGGAAAGCGTTGGCATGCATAAACTTCCAATCCCAAATTTCAATATTGTTTAAGGGGTGAAATTCGAGAGGGTAAATAGAAGATCTAATAAGCTATCATACTAGAGTTCATTCATTTCATTTGACATTATACCCTCAGCCAGGAAGTAGTTTACACTACTTGATGTCAAGCATCACATACGTCGCTTTTTTGCTTTCAGCTGCGCAACGACTCCCAGATATTGTTGTGTGTCTGAACTGAAAAGTTCGATGCGATCGTTTGGTTCTATTCGTTAAAGCAAGCTAATTCAATTTTACCCTGCACAATAAGGACTCTTCCGTCGGATATACTCTCCATAACGCCACAGTACAACAGGAGCGAGAAGTCCAAGAACCATAGCTGTCCCAGCAAGCAATCCATTCCCCCACGCAATTCCCAGTTTCTGATACATCGCCGGTGCGAACAAAGGAAAGCTGAATCCTGCCATTGTGCGTACAAAGGCTGCAGCTCCGGTAGCGCTTGCAGCATACCTTTCATATGAATCAATGATGTATGTCTGAGCACATTGGAACGAAAGAATGAGGCCTGTAGCGAAGATCGCTGCTCCAATATTGGGTATTATCCAGTGGAGCTTGAGATGCGCTGCAACGCCATAAAGAACGAGACCAGCAGGCGTCACCAGAGCTGTAGGGAACATCAACGGAACGCGAAATTCAGGTCGTCCAGGATGATTGTGACGGTCTTTAAGCATAATGTAAACCTAGCATTTGTCAGCACTTGAGAGAGGTGTATTTGCAGAGTAGCAATACCTTATCAATTGAGGGACCAGAAATCTGAAGTCCAATGACAAAGCCGATACCGAGAGAAATATAGTTTAAACTGGCACGGCCAGTTTGCTGATTGTATTGCTGCTCCCATACCACAGGGAACGATGCGAACCTTTTCTTGAGTCAGCTGATGGGGACTAGTGAGAAGATAGACTAGATTAACTTACACTAGATACATCAAACCATACAAGTAAGCACGGTATAGTGCAGTAATTTGTATAGCTGGCTGTGTGAAGAGCATGATAAAGGGCCGCTTTAAGTTGTCCAGCAGCAACGATATGAATGTTCGATCTAGTTGCTCAAACACGGTATGCAGATACTTGTTGCCGGTCAGCTTGCGGAGATTTCTGGCCTTGATTTTGAGAATCTTGGGCTGGTATGTCTCTTGCAGGAACAGGAACGCAAGTACCTGAACCACAGCATCAGCTATAGAAACAACCCAAAAGATCCAACGCCAGTTCAAATGCTGAGTTAGATAACCAGCAGCTATAGTATAGTTAGTTTTTATTCCAGCTTAAGCTCTGAGACAACTTACCAATTGGTCCTACTGCAGGTCCTAAGAACGGAGCAAGACTGTAAATGGCAGTCGCTGTTCCTCGTTCTTCCTTGCGCCAGCAGTCACTCAGCACGCCTCCTCCAAGCTATCCCAAGAACGTCAGTTATCGTAAGCTGCGAGGGAGATATCGTCAAATCATACCGCTTGTGGAGCACTTCCACCGAGACCACTCAGAAAGCGAAAGACCAGCATTTGCTGTTTTGTCTGAGAAAATCCACACACGGTATTGAATACCAGGTAAAACATGTTTGCTGACTGAAGAACAACAACTCTGCCAAACATCTCAGACAACGGGGCCAATACGAATGGACCGATTGCGTATGCCAGAAGAAAGATTGACATGAGTAAGTATGTCTCAAAATCTGACGAGGTCTTGAGCTCGGCTGCCAAATCCGGTAGAGCGGGAGCCAGCATTGTCGAAGACACAGGAGAGATGAAGGTGAAACAAGAGACAAGAATAGTGGAGACCCATTTCTTGTGCTTACTCCAATTGTGGGGGTTACTAGGGTCTTGAAGACCGTCCCAGGTGACCTAGCAGTGTTGGCATAAGTGAGAGAGACATGAGCCAAGACCTGTATACTACTCACAAGGTTGGGATCCCCATCCTGAGGTTCGAGGAGAGGCCCTGGAGCTGACCGTTCTTCTAAGTCATCCGTAGACTTGATGGACCGATCGGACTGGCTTACGGTATCAGGAACCTCGGCGAGTAATGACAGTCGTCTTGAGTGTCGAGAAGTCTGAGTCTCGTATAACCCTTCTTCCATGTCATCGTTCGCCAACCAAGGGTAGTTCCGGCGTGATTTGTCGTAGTTAGTTAAACCATCAAGCATAGGACTCCAAGACCTCCAGAGTGAAGAATGAGATCCGGCTCGGGAGAGCTTTGGACTGTTGCTTCTACTCATGTTGGCAACAAAGGAGAGTTGAAAAAAGGTAGCGAATGACTAGTGAATAAATGTGGAAGCGAGTGTTTGTGAACGAAAGTAAACAGGTGAGCGAATCCCTTGGTGTTGTGATGTTTTGGCATTAAGCAGTCTAGTTGACCCCTTTTATCATCTTGATTCCTTATTTCTAATGGCATTCCAGCAAGGCAGATTTCTCATTCATGCTTGATATTGGACGCTAGAACACTGCTAGATCCAGACACAGCCCTGACAAGCAAAGTGGCAACCCGAAGCAACCCACACCCTTGCACGCTATCTCATAGAGTTGTGGCTTGTGAGGATTCGCATGCAATGCTTGAATACGTCACCAAGTAAAGTAGGTTGTCAGATGTGTCCTACGGTCAGATGCGTCTTGGGGTGCATATTTTCGGTTATCTCAATATCGCAACTAAGGGCATCAGCTTAATCGAGGGTCGTCATTGTGGTGGCTGATGTGCTTGGTTTAGCTTGGCCTTGGCGATTTGGGGACTTTCTATTTGTTTAACCTGCATGTCACCACACTCGAGGAACTGAAATACCTGACAATGGCCAATCATATGGTAGTCCTCGAAGACCACTCATTAAAAGCGTATGTATAAGCCATGCTAGGTTTGAATTATGACATGTCCGGTCGCGTGTCTGAATGTGTTAGGATACAATATTTGGCACGCGAGCTTCAAGAATCCAAAATGATAAGGTTCTGAAGAGACTCGTTCAGCTCCCTTGGCATTTCTAAAATTATAAACTGATCGACTTTGGTGTCAACACTTGATTGGCAGTGTCTGGTGGTCACCATCATAAAGTCACGTTAGGCTCGAAGCCAAGCATTCAAGGGATGTGAGGCTACCTTGGTTTAGTATAAAACGCTAGACTCATGTTGACTTAGTGGTGGTCGGGAATCTACACAGCCACGCGAGATGATTGGGCTCTCAAGATTAAGCTTAATTGGACCCCGACCGCCATTCCCTGCCTCCATGTGCCAGCATGTCACTGCTTGCTTGGCATGGAACATGATGATCTCCCCAGCCTTGTGAAGCGGCACAAGAGTGACGCGTCGTACGTCCAACTCACCTGATCCAAGTCTGTCGCCCAAAAGATATGAGATGTTCTTTTTATGCCTTGCGGCTTAGGCATTTTTATGACGTACGTGGAATTTCTAAAGCAGAACTGATAAGACATTCTCTCGAGAAGAAGAGCATACGACATGTTACTATTCCGGTCAACTCTCCAAGTTATCACCAAACACTAGCTTTTATGAGGCTGAGCCGCAAGACGAGAGTCGGTCTGCAGTCTAATTGACTCGAAAGAATGCAAGACACATCCCAAAACAAAAACTTGAAACGTATAGGTTGAGTTGGTCATAATGTATATATAACAATGCATTATCCGGGTCAAAAGATATTTAATTCTGATCAAACCACATCATTACATTCGCTTCTTTGAACAACACAACTCAACCACTCCATTCGCTACACAACATCCTTCGTTTTACCAACCTTTCGTTATATTATCAATAGATCCCCAGTACCAATTTCGGCGCAATGACATCTGGTTCCACCATCGCTAAACCAAGCATGAGGGTCCTCGTCTGCCCCTCAGGCTTCAAGGGCAGTCTTCAGCCGAGTCAGGCGGCTGATTGCATTGAAGCTGGTATCTTGGCTGTTGAACCTCTCGCCTCGGTCCTCAAGGTCCCACTGGTCGATGGCGGCGAGGGATTCACTCAGGCAATCGTCTCTGCGACCGGAGGCTCAATCCATCACATTTCCGTGACTGGGCCTGTAGGAGAAATCATCATGTCATTCTTTGGCATCCTCGGTCGAAGCAGCAAGGACGAGCCAGTCACTGCAGTGCTTGAAATGGCGGCTGCTGCTGGTCTGAGCCTAGTCCCATCAAGCTGCCGTAACCCCGGAAAGACTACGACATTTGGTGTTGGCCAGCTTATCCTTGCTGCGCTAGACGCTGGAGCCACCCGCATTCTTGTTGGATGTGGTGACTCTGGTACTTGCGACGGCGGTGCAGGGATGCTTCAGGCCCTTGGCGCAAAGTTGTTTGACACTAACGAGTGTCTCCTCTCAATCGCTCAAGGTGGCGAATCTCTTTTGGCCCTTGACTCAATTGATCTATCCGAGGTAGATAGTCGCGTGTTCAAAGCTAAAATCGACGTTGCCGTAAATTGGCACAACGTTCTCTGCGGACCTGAGGGGGTGGCAAATGTGTTTGGACCCCAGAAAGGATCTACTCCCGAACAAGCCGCTCGCCTTAGCCTTGCCATGGAAAGATTGGCAGAGGTTACTACTGGAGTCCTTTGCGATAAGAACGTACGATTGGCTCCAGGAGGTGGCGCTTCAGGGGGGCTTGGAACGGGATTGCGTTTGGTCGGGGCTACTCTGAAGCCCAGATACGAGATTGTCATGCAGTACATCAACGTGCATAGCATCTTCAATGACTGTGATCTTGTCATCACTGCAGAAGGAGGTATAGATGATCAAACACCCAGAGGTAAAATCCCCGCCGAAGTCGCGAGGCTTGCCAAGAAGCATGGACTGCCAGTCATTGCCATCGCTGGGACGATTGGCCAGGGAGCTAGAGTGAATTATGACATCGGTATTGACGCCTTTACTTGTATTATTCAGAGACCCATGTCTCTAGATGATGCGGTCCAAGAAGCGGAGAAGCTGACCCGGGAGAGTGCGGAGACGGTGATGAGGATTGTGGTGGTTGGGAGGATGCTGGGGAAAGGCATCTGATGGATAGAGAGGTCAGATTTCGGACCAGAACATTGCTATTCATGTTATCTAGAATTCCAAGCAGTAAGGTATACTTAACCCAAATGAAACTCGGTTTACTTGATGGCCAGCCGCCGAAATGACAAGTGCACGCAAGTAAGGAACGAAGTTGGTCAGAAATGCCACAGTATTCAAGTCTGTCTTGCAGTCAACATTGGTTGGATGATTGCTGTACTAGCTTAAAACTTAATCTCAGATCTCAGGGCGGCTTGGAAGAGAGTTTAACAACGGCCATCAACAAAGCTTAGTCGACAACTTCTATACTACCCGGTAGGTACTTAACCAAGTTCAAATGTTAAATAAATAATAGGGTATCCCAGAGGACATCCAGAAATCGAGCCGACGCACAGGCACCGTTTGTTTTACACAAATGTGGAACAGGCCTTTGTGACATGCAATTGTTCGCCTAGATTCTGCTTCACTGCCAACAAGCCGTGTTTGAACAAGCTTAATAGGGAACACCGAAGCCGGAACATCAAAGTATTCGTTTCAGTCTCCTCTCGCCGTCTACGCTACGTAGCTTGACTGGCGAAAATGAGGATGTAGGAGTTGGGCCGAGAACAGTGACAGTATTTCACCAAGGTTTTGTGCAGAGTCATTTTCATCTCTGAATGTCCGGTTAGAAAGATTGACTGCACCCGCACTGGCACCTGCTACATCAGTTTAACGCATCAAGCACTGTTTTCAAGCGATTCCCCATCACGTGCACGCTGAAGAAGTCATTCATCACAGCAATCTCCTCACATCTGTTTCTCAAACTTTCACTCCCTCATACGCGGCTACCTACAAACCTTATTCTAGTTTTCGGCGTCCCGGTAATAACGATTTAAGCACAGAAGTTTCTTCCTTAAAACAACACCACGCAGAGCCGCCTGCGAATTCTCAACTTTCGTACGGAGCAATACATCACCACAATCAATCACCTTTCCTCGTCACAGTCATGGCGACACTTTTGGAAGAACCCCTTATGTTTTGCAGTTCTCGTCCCGAAGATTCCCCATAGTAACCCGTGAAGCCTTGTATGAGGCTGGCGCCGTTCTGCAGCTCCGCATTGTAAAGCGCAACGCTAAATTCATTCCCATGTCTGGCACAATCTCCGTCCAAGTCGATAGCGTCTTCTCGCAAACTATGTCACCCGTTATGCGTATCTCCTTCGATAACCGCAACGCAATCCTGAAGGTCTACGATCGCCGCGTCGGCTCCCAGTTCCGAAGAATCCACGACGTTATCCCCTACAATGAGCAAGCCAAAACCGCTTTCCACGACTTTATCCGGTCTGGGGCCGTCGGCCCTTTTATCAGTATTATCCACCCAGAATAGAGCAGAGAGTACTTGCTGAATTGTTCGCGAAACCACCGGCTGAAGCAGCTACCAAAACTCCATTTACCGTACACCTTAGTAATGAATTCGTTATTAAGTCACTCCTAGGAGTGAACTCCATGACGTCACTGGCTGAGGCTATCGCTTATCTTGTCAGCTATCTTATCAGGCGGTACAAATGGCCTCTTGCCAGGCCTGATGCTCTTAAGCAACATTTCTTTACTATATAAGTCCTCGGTAACAATTGACCCGACGGAACTCGGCCAGATAAATTCGATACCCTGGCAAGTTGGTATCAAGATAGTAGCACTGTGTCCCGAATCTCTTTGGGGAGCGATGGTGCATTTAATTTGATACCCTGCGATTGGGCTGCGGTTTCCTTATTGTAGCTGGATTTTGGAGTGGTTGTACAAGTACAGGGGGTATCGCAGGTTTTCCTGCCTAACACAACTATTTGCCTAGTAAGGCGAAGAAAAGATTATCCTTCCAACAGTCAAGTTCCTCTGCATCGACAAACACAAGATAAGCATCAACGCTCAAAACGAGCCAGGAGGTGACTCCCTCTTACCGACTCGGCTCAAGTGAGATCGGATGCAAAATACTGATTTGTGAGACAAATGATAATGTCGGGGGAAGATGAGATCAAGATCAAGCAAGATCGAAGAATAAAGAGGAAATAGCGGCAAGACAAAAGTACGGGGGGCATCGGCACTGTCACTTGGCCGCCATGACAATTTTAGTGGCCAACCAGATTTGGGCAGAAAAGACCATCGTTTGTGCTTCAACCGTTAGACTGTTTGAAGCAAATAAAGTAAGTCAGGCCTGTGCAAACAAAGCACTTTAGCAAAAGCGGAGAGGAGGGAAAGAGGAGGAGGAGGAGGAGGAGGAGGAGGAAGAGGAGGCAGACTTTGACAATATTCATTTTACACTCTTTTTCCTTTCTTTTCCTCCTCCTTCCAGTCAATGCTTTTTGTTTCTTTTCTATTTTAGTTCCGCGCGAAACACGATGCAACAGGACGAGGGCACACGTGCTCGCTTTGCAACTCCCTCTTCACAAGACTCGGCAACCCAACTCAGCATATACGCAGCTGCCAGCTCTGCCGGCAAGGACGCGGTCTGGCCTTTATTCAAACCTCGACAAACAATAATCATCATGAGCTGAATTGTTTCATGGCAAGACCAAGACCGGTGACGCTGCATCCTATGCCAACACCATTGCCGACCTCCTTACATCCATATACAGCTACCTTTCTACCTACGCCAGGGTCGTTATTAATCGATTTGACGTCTTTAGAGAGCGCCATCTATGACGCCACCGATACCGAGAGCGGGACAATATTGACGTGAACGATAACTTCAAGATATGGCTCAAGTGGCTGGAACAAGCCGACCCAGTCGCCAAATACCGCACCCGCGTCGCACAAGCCCCAGATCAAGGGAAAAGCATGTATGATAACCTAGGTCTCAGCCTAAACCACATGAACAGTCGCGCTCAGCACGACTCAGCCGCAATGAGGCAATACCTCGACAAGGTCTCAGCAGGGAATGTTATATCTGCCGCCGAGTTCCTCCATATGGATCCCTACCGTCAGTCAGGAAACACACTTGTCGTTTGTGACATAGTGGAGGCAAGATCTATCTTCGATAGAGCACCGTCTCTAATACCTATTCTGGTTTTAAAGGCCTCTGGCCGACCATTAATGCAAATTGAAAGCTTTCTGGGTATCCTTGAACAGAGAAAACACCTTGATGATTGGGGCAGAAAGATCAGACAAGGTGGTTGTATTCCGAAGAGGATGCTGCCAGCAACAGCTACGAAGCTGTTTCGCCAACGGAGAAATCGCCAATTCCCACAGATAGATCTGCTGAATCTGGGTCTAATAAAAGCCAACACATTTCCCAATTGCCTTGTCGACAACACGGACTTCATGATGATTGAGTTTGTACGTACCACTGACAGCGGGAAATTGGAGGAGCCTTCTTTTAACTACTTTGACGATTGCACAGGCTTCCACCTTTTCGCTACCAAAGGCGCAGCGCATCTTACCCATATCGACCGTCACAGTACATATACCACTACCTTCTGCAAGGAAGGGAAGAAGGTATAGCTAATATAGCCCAACATCCCATTAGATAAGCTCTTAGGATAAGTTCTTAAAAACGACATCGTCGTTTTAATCGACAAATGCAGCATATTAATCCAGCCACCAAATGCACTCCATACGCCAATCACACTACAGGATTGCCTCATAATAGGGACCATACACTGGTATAAGTTTCATCTTCTAGACATACTGTATTATACTATTAGATCCTACAGATAGATGTAGCAAAAAGGCGAACCGGCAAGAGTATCGAGTCCGTCCTCGATCGTGATCAAGGGTGCATTGACTCCCATGTTCAGGACATCAGATTTGACGGCGTCTCTGCTGGGAGGTGTGTTGAGGATAGTGATCGTACCGGCGATATCCTTGGCCCGTCTGGGATGCAACGCCTGCCAGACCCAATAGATACGGTCAACCATAGAATGATGGAGGAAAAAGACAGGATCATTAGGGGAAGAAAAGAGATCCGCCGAATCACCCCCCATAACGAAATGCCCAGCAGCATGCATGCCTAGGAATTTATCGCTAAATCGGCCTTGGAATTCGTCCTGCATAGCCTGGATGGTGTTTGATGCTTTGCCGAGGGTGATATTATAGAGGTTCGGCAGATTGAGCCACTGATCGATAGAATAGGAGCTCAGGTCACGGCGGAGACATCGTGGGTTATAGTTGAGCGGCGTTGTCGTGGCCTCCATCCCCGTCATGCCAGGACTCGGCGGTCCCAGATTGGCGACAGCTCCGGCAAAGGGACCGTTCTTGATGCATCCACCGCCTTTGCCACTGGGGATGAAGATGTTTTGTTTCCCAGACCAGGCGCCGTCATGCTCAAAATACTTGCCGTCGCCACTCATGCTAGTTTCAGAACCATCAAAGACAGGGTTAGTAGCAAAGTCACCGGTTTCGAACCAATTCCAGTACTGTGATCACTTGTAAGCTGACGTCGTCGATGGCCGGGTTCAACTTACCGGCTGTGTTCCCTTATAGCCGCACTCATCTTGGAGAGCCTTTTCGTAAGCCCAAGTGAAGTATCGATGCCAGGTGAAAAAGTTGCCCTAGAGATTTGTTAGACTCTGTATTCATAGTCGACCAGCCATCAACGATGTTGCTTACAGTTCCGTGGATGCTCAAGGTTTGATTGATGTGAACAGCAACAAAGTCATCATATCTGCTTCGAGCACCAGGTGCAAAGGCCGGATCGGCTTTAGAGGGCTTCTTGCGCAGACAAAGCACGGCATCGATATAGGCCTTTTTGTCTTTTTTGGAGAGTGTCTTCCTGCAAAAAGTCAGCAGTGTGAGAGAGCCTGGAGAATTTGGGTTCCTCACCAATCACGTCGTACAGCGGCGTTGAAGATTGTGCATTTCTTTGGTCCAGCAGACCTCTTTCTGGGCTCTGTCTCTGCGTTCGCCAGTGCAGACGTCGCTTTTTCATTAAGAGACAGAATGAGGTCGCGTGCCGACGATTGATCTGTGGGCGCTGCCGAGGCGACATAACTTGAGGCGCCCAGCAGGGTGGCGAGAATTCCAAAAGAGACCTTCATGATTGACTTTGCAGTTCTCTTACGCGCCTGCAGTATGTGAACTGACTATGACGAGAAAGAAAAAACAGATTCAATTGAGGATAAAATAGCACTAGATAACTTATGATAAGCTGATATACAGGATACCGGAACAATTGATAACCTACGGAAGTTTTGATCCCTCCCCTGCATGCGTTCGCCAAGTCGGAGTAACATCCAATAGTAGGCAGCATTGTACCATGCATTTAACGGCACCGGAGTGCGGATCCGCCATTCCAGACCGAAACCGAGATGATCATGTCACCCTGGCGAGAGAGGCACAGTCTGCAGAGTCAGGGCACAGTCCACTGAACGGGACGGAAGAATATGACTAGCATGGGTTAACCACTCCTCGGTAACGACCAACATCTTTTAGACACTTTACATGAAACCCGATTAATTTCTAGTGCGAGGGGTTAAGACTTGATATGGCAGGTGGATAAGTCAAGGTATTTAACCGACAACACACGCTGAATGAACCAACAGCACTAATTTTGATTGACAGAAGACCAACAGCAAGATATACGAAGGATATTGATGCATACAGGCTAATGTGGCATCTGCAGGGGAAATTTACTCTCCTTCTGTAATCGTAATTGACGCCACCCAGCCGAATAATGAGATGAGTAGCAAGCTGAACAAGACAGACAATTCAAAATTTGTAACTTGGCCCAACTAACCTGACATTCCATCCCACCTCAGCCTCGTTGCCAATTTTCTCCCGAATATTCGAATCGAAATACTCAAAATGCTTTTTCCAAGATGCCGGCTCCTCCACCATTCATTGTAAACACGGACCCCAAGCGCGTGGCAGAATCACAGACAACATTGATCGTAGGAGTTGTTACTGCCATCAACTTTGTCGCCCTCGCTGTCGTCGCTGCAAGGACATACACCCGCTTGGTTATCTCCAAGTCCCCAGGTGCCCAAGATGTGCTTATGATTCTAAGTGCTGTAAGCTTTTACTGTCGTTATCGGCGGCTTCTCATCTCATGTCAAATAGACCAGCGTGACCTCTAACGTTATATCTAGTGTACTGGTCTGGCGGGCACTATTATCTTGTATCTTCAGATCCCCCACGGTCTAGGGAAACACGCCGACACGATCGAACGAGCCGACTTCACCAAGTTTAGCAGATACAGCTTTATACTCACAGTAGTCCCTCTTCTCGGAGGAATCGGCCTACTGAAAATCGCAATCGCCCTCGAACTCATCAAATACAATGGGAACTCATGGAAGTGGTACAAGATTACTTTACGGTGCATGATTGGTATGTCTCTACTTCCGACCCGATATAGCAGACTCAAAGACTGATCTGCCGTTTGCAGCTTTTGTGGTTGCGTATACAGTTGAGGCGTGGCTTTCGTTCATTCTTTTCTGTAATCCAGTCGCAAGGCAATGGGACCGGTCACTAGAAGGATCGTGTTATCCTATTTCGATGTTTATCGCATTCGGTCTCGCTAATTCCGGTAAGCAACGACCCAAATCACTTATGTACAACAACTTCTTCTGATACGTCTTCAGCCTTCAATATCTTTACTGATATTGCCTTTGCTTCGTTACCTATCCCACTTATCTGGTCCTTAAAGATGCCTCTCAAGACTCGAATCTACCTCATTATTGTTCTGAGCCTAGGATATATGTACGTGGAAACTTGGCCAGTTGCGTATTAATCAGCTAACAACTTCAAAGTGCTGCTGCGATGGGTTTAGTGAAAGCTGTCTCCCAGATGAAGTACGATCCTGCAGGCGATAACACATAGTAGGTCAAAGCATATATAGCACTTGGTTAGAATCTAACTCTTTGATCAATCACAGCCTTTACGATATTCAATTTTGGGGCCTGTAAGTACACCGCTTTCATCTGGCTGTCGCTTTCAAACTTACAATAGCACAGTCTGCAACTCAACGTCGGCACCATCGCTGCTTGCGCACCCTCTCTTAGGCCTTTAGTAAAGAACATCCTGCGACTGAAGTCGTTGACCCCTACGTACGGCTACTCAGACTACGGACAACGCCAACATAGCCTGCCTCTTTCTACGATTGAGGGAGTAATTGCTGCATCCAGCTCGAGACAAAGAGACCAAGAAGAGCAATCTAAGCGTCGACACGATCCAAAGAATGCGATTTACGTCGAAACGATTTTTGAACTCAAAAATAGTAGCCAGGTCGCTATTCTAGATACAAATAGCACTGAAAGAGCGAGAGTTCAAGGTGTATCTGATTAGATATTAGACACTACTGTGTTGTATTCACTTAATTTTGATTTCAGTTGGCAATTGACGTCTCAGATGGGTTGCAACCCGCCTAATTATTTGACTTCGTGCTGCCTGTGTATTGGTTTCTAGAGAAATGGTAATTCTATATTTCTATCGAGAAGATGGAATGAATACTTCAATACCCATGTTCTCATATAGAGCGGTATTGAACTAGTAGATCCCTGTTATTTGCTGCTTGACCCTGTCGTGGAGTACTGAAATTCCATGGGTTTGGTGATAGGGAACAGACGGTATGTCGCCAGCCTGTTATTGATGGGCCGAATAATTGAGTTCTGACAATTTCTCAAGATTAAACTGCCTATGGTCGTGTCAATTTTGTGTTAACAGTCCGACGGATATAGACTCTCACTAATGAAAACAATGACCGCCAACCAGCACTGGAGCCAACATTATTGGAGTTCATCTTCCGCATTGGCCTTGATGATGCAATCGCTAGTTGGCTAAGCGATGCAGAGTAGGACGTAACCCGCCTCTACCTGATCAGAATCTAGGAAGTCTTGATCATCTTGCTGAATTGTTCCAGAAACCAGTTTTCCAGCACAAGAAGAATAAACCCCCGCGCGACAGGAATAAGGCAATTTGATGCCGTTGCTTTCTACAACATCCAAGATATACTCATCACTGCCGCAGTTAAAGGTGTAATCTTCGTTGGGGGTTTTTATAGTGACTTTGTAGGACATGTTGAGAGGTTGGTGGAATATCTGGATTGAGTTATGAGACTTTAGACGTATGAGGACCGATTGATTTACCAATAAGCGGAGTAGGCCTATAGCGATGTCTAAAAAGATAAGGAGAGGAGAAAGTTATATGCCCAGCACAGCTACAAGCGATGGCACCAGCACTGTTTATCATGGCTCGATAACACCCACCTGAGATAGCAATGCTGATTCGGGGCAACGATGTGCTATTGCTCACAATGCCGTTCAAGTATGCTTCAATGTCGATGGCTCCGATGTTTACATAGGTAAGAAATTCTTGCAACGCGGAAAAGTACTATTATCGCGAAGCTTCAGCCATGATGTTTCTTCAGCTGACAATGTCGTTGCCTGCGGAATTGCGGGCCGCGTCTTGGGGCATGGGACACGGGCGGGGGTATAACCATCAGGGCATCCGGCGTCGCTCTTCGCTCAAGAACGGAGAGATCCGCGTTCAAGGAAGCGGCAGCATGTCGCTGGATTAGAGATTTAGTCTAAGTCTACCTTGGCTACTGATACATGAACATACCGGTGGACAACGCCAGCAACATTGCCAACTGGATCAATCGACCGCATGATATCATTTTACACTGTCAAGTAGGGTTCGAATTGTCGGAGTCAATGGATTCGAGTGGCAGCTCAGTTTAGTCGATGGCGACATGGACGGGACCCAAAAGACTCCAATATCTCTCGAAGACAAAAGAAGCCCCTGAGCCCTTGCGCTTATTGGAATACTGTGTATTCCTGAGGCGTGTTATTCAAAACTACTGACTATTGGTTACATGTGTCACAGTTATGCGTTGTGAATTTAAGTTCTGTAACCCAAAGAATAGTGCTTATGGTCATCACTTAATCTTAGGATTAAATATTACATGTTGGTCTTCATGCAAAACAAACGTGGTTGAACCGTGTATTAATGTAGCTATGCGGCAGACTAGGTACTAGGCCCCTCAAATCATTCAAGTAACTTAGCGTGGTTTCATAACTATCTGGAGTTTGATCCTAGGGTAGCAGAAACTGTTAAAGCCTACCCCAGTGTTAAGTAGCCTCAGAAAACCTGAAACTACCTACCGGGTCCCCTGGTCCATTTTCAAACTACTGCCTTTAAACATTCATCTTAAAACACATGCCATGGAATAACAGACTTACTATAGCGCTCTATATATAGCGGCTTAATCGCAATGCTCTCTTTCCCCCGTACTTCCTTTACCAGTCACCTTCCATTAATTTAATATCAGCCTGGAGCTGGCTTTTATCGTCCATTTTATTCCAATTATCACCAGATCGAGCAGCGCTCTCTTTTACCTACGTCACCTTCAGCTTCCACCCTTACCTAATCCAATACCAAATTCCTCCACCAACATGAGATTCTTCACTCACACCGCCTTGGCCCTCCTTGCCACCACGGCGCTCGCACATCCCCGGGTCTTCCAGCGTACGCCCCAGCGTAATGGCGATTCCACCAACCGAGGAGGCATTACGCAGACCTTGGAATGCACCAGGGCCGAACAGGACGGCACTGGTAACGTCAACCGCGTCCCCTGTGAAGACGGTGAGGACGGCTGCACCTGTCTTAACCGCTTCACCGAGATCCGTTGCAATCGCGTCCTCCAGGACGGCACCGGTAATACCAGCAGAGAGTCTTGCGACCAAGCGGAGGAGGGCCAGAACGGTTGCCAGTGCGGCGAAACTGTCGCCACTCGGCAAGAGGAGAGATGCAGTCGCGTCCTCCAGGATGGGACCGGCAACACCAGTATTGAGTCGTGTAATAAAAGCGAGGAGGGTGTGGATGGTTGCGAATGCAGCATAACGACCGGACTTGTTGACAGCTTGCCATAGATGCGCTTGTGCCATGCCATACGTGCATGCATTTAGATTCTCAACGGTTAATTAATAACATGATGCATTAAAATATAGCTAGCTATTGGTGGGACTGATCAACAATTACCAATAATAACGCATCTCTGCAAGACCTATGCATGGTAGTAGCTGACTCGCTCGGCTATAAGTAAAGTCTGCTACATGATTATGCCGATCCAAGAAAGATGAAGATCCTCAATGAGGGGCAGAATTCTGCCTGAATTGCCGGGTAATCGGACTTTCATGTATTAGTTCAATATATATACTAGATTTATTTCAAGGTAACAACTACCAGTCAATCTATTGCCACTTTGTTAACCTATTTTCGTCAGCGCGACTCTTGTGTGCAACAATTATGAGGATTCATTTGTACGTTTTGTGGGTTTTCGCCATCCGCCTCTCAGTAGGAGCAGATATCTACATTGATCGAAAGGGTCAGGATAATAATCCTGGGACAGTTGAAAAGCCCGTAAGAAGTTTCAAAAAAGGACAGGAGCTTGTTCGTGAACTTATTCCGTCAGCGAAAGAGGATATCACGGTCCACCTTGGCTCAGGTACTTGGGCGGTCGATGAGCCTATTGTATTCAACACTGAAGACTCCGGTACCAGTAGATGTACGGTTACCTGGTCTGGCTCGGACACCGTCATTTCCGGAGGCTATGAGATCCGTAATTGGACGGAAGGCAAAGACGGAATATGGTCTGCTTCTGTGCCCGAGGGAACCAAGTCCCGCAATCTTTACGTCAACGGGCTGGCTGCTCAGTATGCCAGACGCCAGATCCATAGCCGGACGGACTTCGATTACAATAAAGTCGGAATGACCTGGAACAGCTCGAGTTACGATTGGATCATGAGGGTCCCGGGCATTGAGAGCGGCGAGCTTCGTGCTATCAACTCTTTTACCGATCGGATTGCGCTGGTAGAAAAGGTTGGGGATCGTGTGCTTGAGATGAAGAAAGATATATGGGCCAACCAACTCATTGGCTATGATCAGATCGCAGAGCCGTTCTGGGATGGAGGCGTCTGGATCCAAAACGTCAGAGCCCTGCTGACTGATGGAGGTCAATTCTATCTTGACAGAAATCAGTCGACTGTCTATTACAAGCCATTAGAAGGCGAAGATATGACCACAGCATCTGCCTATCTCGCCACTCAGGAGGTTCTGATGGTCGTTGGCGGAACGTACGGAGAGCCTATCCACGACTTGCATTTCAAGGGAATTGCCTTTAAGCACAGCACCTGGTTGAGACCGGATACCTATGGCTATATCGATCAGCAGACTGGTGGTCATATGGGAAATGATAGTCTGTGGCCCAACTTTGAAGCTTCGAGGCCCCACTGGTGGCAGATGCCCAGCGCGATCCAGGTCAGTGCGGCATACAACATCAAAGTAGAGTCTTGTACTTTCCGTGAGCTCGGCGCTGGAGGTATCGGTGTGGCAAATGATCAAAACTCACACTTCACCGGCGTTGGACTTGGAGCAAACAACATTCGTATTGATGACAACTATTTCACGCAGGTGATGGGTAACAGCATCACAGTTGGCGGTATCCAAGCCGACGCACATCACCCGTCTCAGCCTGAGATGATTGTGTCAGACATTCACGTGTCCAACAACATCTTTAATAATAATTCCGTTCTCTGGTCCTCTACTGTCCCTATTCTCTTTACATATACTCAATCCTCTTCTATCACCCATAACGATATTTACAACCACCCATATAGCGGTATTTGTCATGGTTATGGTAAGTTCTAGAACGCCCCTGGCGAGTGAGACTACTAACGCAGACCAGGCTGGGGAAGCAATGACAAAGGAGGTAGTCCTGAATATGTCAAGCGGGGTCTTTACAATTACCAACCGCTCTACAATACGCCCACTACCATGAAGAATAATTTGATTGAGGGAAATCTAATCCACCATTTTGGTCAAACTCATACTGATTTTGGGGGCGTCTACACCTTATCTCGGTCACCAAACACGACGGTTTCGTCAAACTTCATCTATGACGCAGGTTGGCAAGCCCTATACCCTGGTAGGTAATTGAGAATGATTGTCGTATTATTTACTGATTCTCAGAACAGATGAGGCCTCAAGAAATATAACCTGGTTCAACAATCTCGGCTTCACCTCTGGCAAATATTATGCTCCTAATGATTGGATTCCAGAGCAGCTCACCGGTTGTAGGTACCTCAATCCGATGTACCATAAAAGTGCTAACAGGGCCAGGGAACACTGTCATTGATAACTGGGGCAAGCTTGGGGTCGGGGGCAACGAGGTCCTGGATGGCTTCCCAAACCATTCCGGACGACGCAACAACACGTTTCTCCGTAACTACCTGGCGTCTCATGTAAACGGAACAAGTCTCATTGCACAGAGGGCTGCGTATCGTGCAGGTGTTATCCCGTCGAAACGGAAAGGAAGACCTGTCACAAACGATCCAGATATCACAGATGTCTACCTGGATATTAAAGTCAGCGATGGACTTGTCGCTCTCAACGTGACCAACTTTGACGACGTGGACTTCAAAGACGTTGTCTTTCACATCGCGAGTCCTGGTGTCACGTTTAAAAAGAGGTCTAGCCCCATGTCAATTCCAGCCGATAGTTCGGCGACTGCTGTATATGCGTTCTCTGGTTCACCGAAGACCAACGCGACGGCGAGAGTGAGATATGTGAACCCAAGAGTCGGACCATTCAGTAGAGAGAGAATAATCGCTTTCTCCTTACTGTAAGGTATTCATCTGAGGACTACCCTCAGCACAATCCTTCGCCTCCATCTTGCTGAAAAAAGTCATGAAGGCTTTTGGTCATTTGCTCGTCGGTTGCGAGAACAATCTTGTTGTTCACCTCAAGAATAAATCCCCTGTATTTCTCATCGAGGTATTGGTCAAATCTGGGCGCTTCGGCACGGAATTCGTCCCAGCTAGTGACCCAGACAGCGTCCTTGGGGATATCGACTGTATATTCTGCGCTTGCGAGAGTGCCTGCGAAGGCAGCAGCAAGAGCCGAAAGAACTGTGATTCAATAATCAGTGATAAATCAACACCTCTAGGAATAGACACCATACCTGGCTTCATCTTGCAGAGTTTAGTCTCGGGAGTTATATTTGGATCTGATTAGAGCTTGACGACGTCGATGGTAAAGAAGGCGAAGATTGAAAAATTGATGAGACTGCTTCGCACAAGACGCGTTATATACTTATTAGATGGCGGAGGCCTTGGGAACCAGTTACCATGACCTCTTTAGCACAGCAAGTCTCCATGGTTAACCCGACGTGTCTAGGAACAGCTGCTATGTGGCCCTTGTTGGCTCGACCGAGCCCCGATGCACATGCACGCTCGGTGTGTCACTTTTATGTAGCAAGGAAGAGTGCCGATATTGCCGAAACATATGTTACCAAGGGTAAGCTTTTGAGTTTACTAACCATGCTATATCACATGTAGGCTTTCTTTCCTTGATTACCACTGTACAGGATATTACCAGGTCACTACTATCTAACAAGGTTCCCAATCAGTAGTCTTGACTGCTGTTTTCTTGAGTACGCCTTTGTGAATACTTTCTATGCATTGTCTTACTGTTAATACCGTAAGAGTGTGAGGGGACTGACTTTTATCAATCAGTCGATCATCACATGTCGCGTAAATTGATCCTAACCCCTGTTAATACTGGACCAACAAATACCTCAAACAGCAGCATACAAAAGGTTAGATTCTCAGCTCACGGCGTGATTAAGTAACAAAATCTCTTAGACAGTTTTCAAGAAATCAGGGTTTACCAACACTGACGTTGAGTGAAACATACAAGCTCACACACATCAAATTCTCATTATACTAGTTATTAACATATTACTACTGTTGAATTCATTATAAGCCGCGTTGCTCACCCCCAAGTAAACTGCTTCATCCTCTCCTCACTATAGTCCTCAAATCTCTCCCCATCAACAAACTTGTATATCGTCGCATCCTTCACCATCATCGTCTGCGCCATACAATCAACATTAGAAACCTTCCCTTCAGCATACCACTTTTTCAACAGCCGAAGCAATCTATCATCAGCCTCCTTCATCTCAGGCGTATCCAACCAATTCTTATCGCCAAAAAGACTTGCTTCGGGGCCGGGGTAAGGAACAATGTTCATCGCTGCCACGACTTCCTGTTTGTCATCTCGCGCTACCATGAGACGAGTATCCAGATCTAGAGTCATGGTTCCATCGGGTTGGACAACTGGGAAGGGACCCTCGTCTGAGACTTCGCACTCGGGAAAGTTGGTGGTGAGAAACATTTGTGCTGTCATGTGAGCGACCATTATAATCTGTGCTCGTAGTTCGTCTGGTAATTTGGTCTTGGCTTTTTCAGCCACATATTTTTTGACGGCTTGAAATTGACTCTCCGAACCCATAAGATCGTGCTTTGGTAGAAGCGAAACCTTAAGGTTGAAATCTTTTTCTAGACTTCCGTCCATCAAGGGGTCTTGGGTTGTTGGATCGCTTTGTATCGCCAGATCATGTGGACCAGGGAGTGCTCTGACTTCTGAAAAGAGACTTTTTGGATCACCGACAAATTTGAAGACTGTCTCGTCGGTACCCATGTAAACGCGAATGGTGCAGCGCTCTAGCACTCCCTTAGCATATAGAGTAGTCGCATACTCCATTGCAGCCCTTTCGCCAGCCCTCATTGTGGAAGTCTTAATGTAGTCTCCAAGCTTTGGCCAGACGATAGATTTGCTGATACCAATAATCAAGGCGATCCTCACAATACCGCCAGGTTCCTTCGTCAGATCAGCCTTTCGTACCAGCGTCACTGACTCAGACTCGTCGTCTCCGGGAAATGGTGGTGGCGTCGCAGTGAATGGAATCTCCTCAACTCTTGCAGTCATGTTCTCATAAACTCTTGTGACAAGAATCCTTGTCGGTTCATGATACATGCTTCCATTAGGAAGCTTAAAAGGTAACGGGCCTTCATCCCAGACTGTACTTCCTTCAAATCCATTGGTGGCGGCCCGAACAGTCTGTCGAAACCAACATGGTGCAAAAAGACCTCGAAATGCATTTGGTGCTTTCTTGGTATCTTTTTGCATACTGTTTAACGTCTCTATCAATAATTTTGGCCATACCTCTTTGCAGGGATTGATAGTCGGCGGTTTGGCAGAAGCGTCAAAACGGCATGTTATGAGATCGGCGCCGATAAAAATGTTGATCAGTGTATGCTTGAGGTTTATGCTATCGGCTCTCATTAAAGCGAGTCTTTGCAGCACAGTATGTTTTGCACCGGCTATCTCGTCGCTTTCGAGTTCGCTGCCCGGAACTAGCCAAGGTTGTTGGTCGTCGGTGGGTTTTTGAGGGGGCTTTGCTACCACCAGAGCCAAAGAATGGACGATGCCAGTGAACGACGCGTCGAGAACAAGGTAAGTCTTGGTAGGAGATTTACACTTGTCATTTCCTGAACAATCCCCTGCACCCATGCAAATATGGCAATCGCCCATATCTTCAATTGTCCCATTGCGGTCGCATTCAGGATATCTTGTTGCGAGATATGCCCGAGCACCATTGAACATTAGTTCTTGATATAGCCAAGGCAGTTCATTTTGTCTTCCAGAGTCAATCAATTGCTGTTCCTTTGCACAAATCCAGTGGGACCATCCTTCATCTCTCTCCCATGTTACTTCAGGTATTTCGAGTTTATCCGGGTCAACGTTTTGTTTGGCTGGTCGAGGGGCGCGTGTGTCATCGCCGACTGGGGTTGACGAGCTGCAACCCATGGTTGCAAAAATGAATGAGGAAAATTATATTGGTACAGCCAAGATGGTGGCGACAGTAGAGCTTTTTATCTTTTTCAATTGTTGTATCGAGACTGGAGCACTGACCGGGTGACTCATTTCACCGTTCGATCTTAACTACTTAAAATGGTAATATAGCCATCATAATGTGCAACTAACAGTCAGCCCTAGCCGGAAAAATTCGTATCCAAGCGATTTAGAGTGATATTTACGGACCCTGGATTAACTGGCCGGCTTACCTACCCAATGAGGCTAATACGACGCAGGTTGCAGTGATCAGTCGCGCCTCAATAGAAACCGTGGGGATAAAGACCCTTTTAAGTCTTATATGTATGTATATCTTTCAGATCAAATCTAATGACGGAGATCGACTGATGGAACTGCCATAGCTGTGCGTTTAAGCTACCAGTACAGCACCAGAAAAGATTTTAGCTGGTAAAGAAGGCTATCTTGCACTCCAGCTACTTGGCAGCCGGTGAGTACTATCCACATTTGATAAGCCTCACTAAGTTCTACGTAGTAAATTGACTGCGGATACTGAACATACAATGGATCGTCACCCAGCTGAAAACTGCATTGATGTACATAATTAACCACGAGACACTATACAAGTCGATCCTCGGACCAAATATGGCGGCGGAAACTCCTATCAAACTTCTCTACGCAGGGGATCATTAGCCCCAAGTACTGCATCAGCTATTCCAGCAGAGGTCAAAGTGGCTTCTACTTCTGACTATAAAAAGACTAAAAGGAACAAGAAGAGCAGCGGAAAGTCAGAACCGGTGGACGAGAAAATCGTCGACGAGGTAGAACGTCTCCTCAAACTGCACTATCTGAGAACCCGCGATAATGCAACCGCTATGGGCATTTTTTACGGCAAGAATACCCCTACAGGTAACATATAACCACCGAAACGCTGCGTCATGTACATGAGGAGTTATGCCTGACAAGTAGTCGAAAAGAAGCTCAACTTCGACCTCCATGGTGTCCTGGCCCCGCGCGAGGTTCTTACTCAAACCGGACTCAGGAACCTTGCAGGGAAGATTTACTTCGAATATATTCTTCAATATGTTTGTATCCCTCAAATCACCGTTGAAAATCTTCCGAATAGAAGTAAAGCCGCTGTTCGTCGGCCCGATGGGGCTGGTAGGTAGGATCTGGAGCACATATTCAAGAGGCTTCGCGACAAGGACTTTAAAACCGTCTCGAGAGTTATTGTTGAAGACTCAAAATTCCCTTCGCACAGCGACGAAGCCATTGAGAGAGCATCTAGTGGTTTCGGTGTGGAGATCTGGATGTGGAACAAGGCAGCGTTCAGTCTATAATACCACTAGCATCCTATTAAAACATAAAACCGTTTTAAAAAAACAAGATTAAATAGATAATACTTATTTTAAAAATTGATTTCTTTTATTAGTTTTTTATATATAGTAGTTGCTTACTTATCCCTTAGCCATTAAAATAAATTATAAGGTATGCTCTACTATTTAATAGTTTATATAACGTTAAAAAAAAAAAGAGGTTGCCTTATATTAAGAGTCATAGTGTAGGGCATAAACGCAACCTTATTCTCACACAATATAAAATCGCTTTTTAACAACCTACATCCCCTTCCTTCTTCTAATGTAACTAAAGAAACCTCAAAAAACCGACTTATCAGTTGGCTTGTCCAGACCCTGATCCCTGTTACTGACACCCATACTAGCTAAAACAAGATGCCAAAGAGACGCAGCCTCCATAGGTAACACCCCGCCTACTGCAGCGGCCCTTCTATCTCAATAGACTCCATCCAGCCCGCCTAGCTAGATAATAACCCTATCATCTATACAGAGGCTAAAGCCGCTACAGATAACCTAGCCGTTACCAATACATCGATTATCAGGGCAGCCATCTTCAGCTACACCCTAATTATAACAATCAGTAAAACTAATAAAGATTATCTTCACTAGTTACAGAAGGAAAAAGACAAGCTGCAACAGCTCGACCATATCCTCAATAACAGCAGGTTAAAAACCGAGCAGAAAGACAGGTTCTACAAAGGCAAAGCTTTCTTAATTGCTACACACAATCTATCAGAGTCAGATTCTACTATTAGAAGAAGGCACATTATACGAAGTCATATTGCGTAGCTAGGCAGGTTCTAAATTGAATCACCGAGCACATCACATGACACACTCACCGGCCCAAACGTAGTATAATCGTATATATGCTCTACTATATTAATATACAATTCACTAGCGCCTTCAGCTGTATATATAGCGTAAAAACCTTTAGTATAAAACACAGCAGCGTAATAAATCCAATCTATTAGTGATTTCAGTTTAACTGAGGCTTTACTAGAGCTGTTTCCATTACTGGATATAATTAAACCTATACGTGCGAAGTCGTAGTGCGTCTTGGTGGGTAGATTAAGTGGTGTGTATGTAGCGAAATCGGAAAGTCCTAGAAGGCTGTTGAAATACTCAAGCTAAAACTTAATCGTATTGATAAGTGCGACCGCATGCGTTGTGGATTTCGAAAGCTTATACTAACTTTGAAAAACTAGATTGAACATCTTGGCTGACGAAAAATGCGAATACTGGATTTTAGTTGTGCCTACTGTATGACTTGAGAAGGTAACTGCCTCGCTATTTCGCATAATGCTACCTGGGGAAACCAGACGTGATACAATAATGTTTCTAGTGTGTACTCAATAGTGTACAGAGTCGCTGTCCTCCTCGCTAGATAAAAACTTTTAAAAACCAATTGCCTTGAACAAGAGTTTTCGAGACGGATCCGGAATAGACTATATCCTTAGTCAGTATACATACTGCAAATAATGGCTATTCTCACTTACCATATGCGCGAACTCTATGTTAGGGTATCTCCTGGTCTCTGAGCCGACCAGCTTAACATCATATCGTAGAAGTGCATGGGCCAGAATCATCTTGATCTCGTTCGCAGCGAAGAACCTTCCCGGACAGGCATGCCTGCCATAACCAAATGTCAGACTGCTCTGGTTCACGCTGACAAACTGGTTGTTTGCTGCATTCTCGACGAAGCTCTTATCTTTGGCTTGTGTGCGAATTCTGTAGAACCTCAGAGGGTCGAATTCGTCTGCGTGTGGGAAGATGTATGGGTCAGAGTTAACTGCAACGGCAGGTATCTCTATCATCAGACCGGCCGGAATAACTTGGCCATTGGATAGAGTGAACGGCTTCAAGACCTTGCGTTGAAAGGAAGCTGTGAAGTTCGTATTAGTATCTCAGAGCCACGAAGTCTGCATCATGCTTACCCATTGTCGCTGGATGGACTCGAAGAGTCTCTTTGAGAAAGCTATCCATCTTCTTCATGCCCTGTAAAGCATTGCTTGTAAAGACGCCTTCACTTTGAAGGAGCGCTTCCTGAACCTCATCTCGCAGTTCCACCTGCAAGTCTGGCATGGCTGCCAGATCATAGAAACTGTGTTCGAATCAGTGATGTGTTCAATGGGCAGAATTCCAAGACTCACGCGTTAGTGGCAGTCAATGTTGTAGTATGCACAGCTGCAAAGGTAAGACCCAGTTGAACCTTGGCGAGGTTCTGGCTATTCTTGTCCGGGAATTTGTCCTTTCCGTCAATGAGCCACTGTAGAAAGTCATCTGGCTTCTCGTAGGACAAGTCCGCCATCGCCTCTATTCTTGACTCTACCACAGGCTGTAGAAAAGCTTCAGCTTCTGCAATTCTTTGGTAAAGTCTCTTGACCTCAGGCTGGCTCTGGGCCAGAAATGGTCGTAACCAAGGCCGCATGTTCTGCACGGCGCGTTGGGCACCCATGACTTCCATAGTATAATTAATTGCTGCATCGAGATACTGTTCGGATCGACAAAGTTCTGGGCCGATGAACACGCGACCTGATACCATTCCGACGATACGAAGGAGGCTGTGATGGATGTTGACTTCTGTCCAGTCGTCACACGAGGGTATGGAAAGCTCCAGGGATTGTCTGACTTCATCGGCAATGATTGCACTCAGTCGAGCTATACACATAGTTAGTGGCTTGAACGAGATAGTTAATGCGTTTATTGAAGACTCTAATTCGCAATTTGATGCATCCTTACATAGTGCTGGAGTTAGGTGACCTTTGATGGTATGCGGGATGATAGGTACCGACGTCTCAATCTTGGTGTACTTGGTCTCCATTGACTATAGTCTGGTGAGTAGATGGCTACATATTGTCTCTTCGGTATTATTAACCTCGTCAACTGCGGCTTCCATACTCAAAATCGAATCGGGCAGCTTCTTCAGCTCAGGGAGAAAATCAGGTGAGATGACAATTGTCGGAGAAGCTAGGAAATTAGTATCGTCATTCTAAGGCTTTAAATCATCAGTACCTACACTTGGACGTGGTAATCATGAAAATGCCATTCTTGAACTGCTCAATGGTAAGCTATCCTCACGTCGCATACGTCAATGGGAATTCTTACCTTTTGGTACCCATCGGAGTATAACTTTCGGGCCCCTCCCAAGTATGCTTTTCTACGCTTTTCCGTACTCCCGAGTTCTTCTCCAACGACTGGGATAGCCCAAAATCGCAACACGCTTCCAACTTTTGGGGCGATGGCGGCTACGAGGCAGACAAGGAGTGCAGTGAGAAGTACTGGCCATCGGTTGGCTGCAATGTCGAATGCAGATTGTGTGTCGCCCATGGTGAAGATGGTAGTATAGGTGATTAAGTTAGATTGTCATGTGGGTAGTTGTATCTGTGCCGGGACATAGTAAAGCAGCCAAATGTGACTATCTTATAAGAACAGTCACTGATCGACAACGCATGGCTAAATTTAGAAGCGGCCTCGGGAAGATGGCCATTTCCGTTAGGTCTGCCTGCGTTACAATGAATTCCTCAGTTGTCTGTAATAAGGCGGATGTGATTCGCCTATTCACTATTGCAACACAAGAATATCATTAATAGACCATAGCAACGCTAGAAGAGAAAAAGGGCGTTACATCAGGAGTGTAGCTGCATAGATACGCGTATTGTTTTAGCTCACTAAGCTCGGTACTATATCAAGCTAGTGGGCCTAGCATACCAATCATAGGTAATGACTAAACTCTAGACCATCACTCGGAAAATATTTAAGAGCGAGACCGAAACCGATACCGAAAGCTTTAAGTTAATCTTGACTGACCGACTCAGTCAATTTGTTCCACTTCATCATCGCTTAATCCTGGATGAAACCCCCACCCCACGGTCATTTACCAAGTAGACTTCATCCCTTGGCAATTTCCTCTCTACAGAAAGTAATTGTCCAAAAGGGCCCCCACGTTACACCATGCCGCCTCGTCTAGGCCACAAGAAGTCCCGAAGGGGTTGCCTCATGTGCAAACAGCGCCGAGTCAAGGTATCCTCTTTTATACCTCCACGCAGTAGTGTAGCTAATGATGCCTTGTAGTGCGATGAAAATCAACCGTGCACCGCGTGTGCGAGACACGGGGTACTGTGTGTTTATGCGGATGCGCCGGATGCACGATCGCGGTCGAGAGGATCTTCAACCGAAAAGGCCAGTCATCATCCTAATCGCTGTATTAAACAAACATGTCTAACCTAGTAATTTAGACCCGCTCTCAGGGAGAAATCACCCAGCAAGACGACATGTTGACCTCCCTTGCTGCCAGCCCAGATCCGTTGCCATACTTGGCCAAGTTTATCAGAGGCCAGGAACCTATAGAGCAGACTACATGGCTTACAGATCTGGAGCTAATGCATCATCACTCAACATGCACTTATCTGACTTTACCGCGTGCTGATGAGCTTCAACACATATGGCAGATTGAGATGCCTAAGCTAGCCTTGCGCCACGTTTATCTGCTACATCAGGTTTTGTCAGTTTCTGCATATCACTTAGCCCATTTGAATCCAGATCGCCCTGGATTTCCTGTATGCGCTTCGCAACACCAGAATGAGGCTATCAAAGGTCTTCGATCAGCCATTGAGTCTATCTCACAAGATAATTGCGTGGAAATATTTCTCGCATCTTCATTACTCTCTATCGGCGCTTTCGCTGGTTTCAGTACACAAAGCTCGGGTCAACAGCCTAGCATTGATGACCTTTTGGATGTCTTCGTTTTAATCCGGGGCATGAGTGATATCTTGAACAAATATCAGACGACGCTCAATCAAAGTAGACTTGGGGGTCTCTTTGTAAGAGGAAACCCATGCGAGTCGACGCCAGTCCTTACAGCTATTATCGGCCAGCTACGACAGATCACCATCCCGGACAGCTTTGGGTCTGCAGTGGCTTCTTTATGTCAAGATTCTATTGGAACTGCTATAACTTGGATTGAGAAAAGTATTAGAACAACGGACAACCCAGATTCACGTATCGCTCTGACATTTTGTTTGTCTGTGAGTGCAGATTTCTTAGACCTCATTAAACAACGAAACCCCATTGCACTTTGTGTTCTTGCGCACTACTGCGTCGTGCTAAATCAGGTTGGAAGATCTACCTGGTATATGGAAAGATGGGGGAGATCAGTTGTTCTAGATATTTGGAAGAAGATGGATCCACAATGGAGGTTGTTACTCCAGTGGTGTATGGAAGCTGTTGAGTGTGAGGGTTGTGTTGGATGAGATTTTTGTCTTTTTACTTCTAGTTCTGGAATCACAAAGGAGAGTACATGAGAAATAAGTGACCAAACGAGTCGTAGCAGAGTTTGCATATCCACATTGCGCCAACTTTAATGATACCCCTTGTCCAAAACCCCATCCCATCTTGATACTCTATACCCGCGTCTTAAACTCGAACCGAGCCTTGTGAGCGAAGAGTGCTGAATGGCTCAGCCTGGTCCTTGGTCAAGCTCGAGCCACGATGGACGCCGTGCTTCTTTTCGAATCGCCAATCCAAATAGCATACGACAGCAAGGTATTTTGCGAGGGGGCTTATTTGTCAGAAAGCTATTCAATGTATCGAATTGAACAGAAAGCATACCTAAGAATGCCGGCCAGTGCAAATACAACCCAGCCAAGGGCACAGCTTGTTCCAATACAGAGACTGGAATTTCCGCGAATCATCATAAAAGCAACCGCAGCCCAAAAGACGACTTCCATAGCGTTAAGGATGAAATAAGCCTTGAGGCTTCTCCAGCGTCGCAAACCGCTGACATGTTCGGAAAGTATTTCGTAAGAAATGATGATGAGAGATTTCGCACCCTAGGAAAATTAGAAAGAAATATCTTGAGCTGTAGAACTGATTTACCATGCCAAGGCCCATAGTAGTGGAGCGACCGGGAGGTCTGTTGGGCAGTAGAAGTCGTGCACCAGATAGGGAAATGACCGCGATGATGAGAATGACTTGGACGATCTGGAGCGGAAGCTTATTTCGGAGGGTGAAGAATGGTTCCATTCTTTTAATAAATGTAGGCACCATTTTGAAAGTTTGAAGAATTGTACAAGTCTAGAAATTTGTTGTAGAGAGAGCTGATTAAAGATGTTGATGTTATTACCCAAAAGTAATGGCAACACCAAAAGTTTATAAATATTAGCAATGACAGCAAATCTCTAATTCAATCTGATACATGTCTTGTAAAACTATCGCAACGCGGCAGTGTTGGATCTGCACAGCCCAAGCACGTATTCCACGTAACTCTAAACTAAGCACTAAAGCAATAATAAAACTCTAAGAGACGTGTTAAAGCCAAGACCAGCTCAAAGCTCAGTCTGGAAAGATTCAATGTGAGTCTTACCTTGTGCAAATCTACGTTCTTGATTGGCTGCACGGACCGGTCTCGGTTTCGGTATCGGTTTCTATTTCGGTGGAGAAGAAATAACTCGCGGGGTCTTAAACACTTCAAAGCCCGACTACAAGTGTTAGGACCGTGCTTTGTAAACTACACACATCACTGACGTTTCTAGGGGCAGTGTTATTTTCAGAATTTCCTCAAGAAGACTGTCAACACCGGTTCGGCAGTTACGGAAGCCACGGCAATCTGAGAAGCAGTCATGTATTTCAATTATTGGCTCTTGTACCCACGTGTGGTCTAGTCGATGGGTTCGACTTATGGAGACTTTGCTAAAGCTTTATTGATAAGGAGATGTGGTATCTGAATACCGTTTTACCTGTGATATTGCTAGATCCAGTTCGGCTCCCGACCAAATGAATAGCCCCTACATCTCGACTGGGGTGAAAGTTTTACATATTGGTGTATGAGCAATTGATAATCGTGCACCTTTTAATACATCCATCTTCGATTTTCATTCTACTGTCTACACACACCAAGCAAGAACTTTTGATCAAATGGAAGACTTTGTGTCACTTCTTGACCAGTGTGACATTGTCACGTCGCAATCTGACCTCGCCGCCTACAAGGAGCTTACAACGTTTTGGGCTGCGCAGAATAACCTCAGACCCCAGGTCATAATTGCATCGTCTCACGCGCAGACTCTCAGAAATGTGCTTTGCTATTTATACAACGATACATAGCTCGACTTTGCCTTCCGCGGCCATGGGTATGCATCCATGCCAACCAAGGATGTATTGCTGGGCATGCGCAAGTTCAACAACTTCAACTGCAATGCTGAACAGTATACTGTGACTGTCATTGTTGGTGTTGGTCAGCATTGGCTGGATGTCTGGATAAGGTTACTCCCAGGTTCACTGGTAAGTCATGTCTGGTATCATCTCTTCCCTAGGACACCATGCTCTAATACAGTTCAGCTGTTGGTGCCTGTACTTCTTACGTCAGTGTTGGTGGCAGTATAGTCACTGGAGGCTTCTCCTGGCTATCTGGTGACTCCCGCTTAACGGAGTTTCATTCTGCTCTATCTCATCTTACTCTACTTGCACTATTCCTACAATGGAGTTATCTAACATCATTCTTTCTACTAATCCCACTGCGTGGTGCCCTACTGTCGCCGACTATAAGCTCTGGCGTGTTATCAATGTAAGTGCCGATGCCGTGATGGTCTAGGTATATGCTAACGTCAGGCAGCGTGGAGACCTTTCGCCCTTATCTCAGATGCTCTCTGGAATCCCGGGGTTCGGATCTGTTCCATCATGGTTTGTCCGAGCAGTGCCGGCTCTGAGTCGCTATATTACACTCGACCAAGACCACGGCTGTAAAGCCCGTTTTCGCGTCATATCGCCTCCAGGTGGTGGCAATAGTAACGTCGCATACTACTTGGATCATGATCCCAATAAAATAGTAACATCTCCGCATTTGAATAGATTACATGTGGCAAGCATATTTCAACCCGAGACGCATCAAGCCCTGGCTATACTTGGTTACGAGAACTCCAGAGATGGAAAGGCCAATTTTGCCACGGAATACAATGCACATTTTATCATCGCCGAATGGAGTGTTATTGCCCCGTTTGATAAAGAGGTTTGTCTGACATTCCTCAAGTAAGACGGTATTCACTAAGCATATTTCTATAGCTCAAAAATTGAACCAGAGTCATCCTCCGATCATGCTTCCAAGAATCAGATACGAACAAAGATCCTACACCCATCCATATGGTAGTCTTTCGCTCTGTCCAGGGTGAATTTGTGCTCGTCATGTCTGACTCAAGCGACTATCAATATTCGCGCATCATCAAGACGGACGCCGGGGAACGTCACATCAAGCCCGGCGACAATATACGATTATGTTGGGACTTCCGTGATCAGACAGTCGGGTGGCGTGATTTCACTCAAGACGTGTTTGGCCGACGGGAAGTTCGACGTCCCTCTGATGTTCCAAATCCCTTGTTCATCAAGATTCCTTGGTTACGTGTTCCAGATCTCGGGCCTTTCCAATTTCTTGGGTCACGATACAATGGCTATGAGATTGATGGTCCTCTTCACATGTCCGCAGAGCGAGGACTATGCAGAGAGAAATGTAAAGGTTCATATTAACGGAAACGATGGTGTATCGCCGTGTCGTTTGCAGCATCTTCAATTGCGTATTGACTCTATAGGACAGGGCGGTCGCGGTGATACCGAGGATTACTTGCTGAAGATGGTGGGAGTGGCTGATTCAGGGAAGACACAGAAAACACCTGTTACTGATACGAATAAGTCACCCAGTCCACCGGCGCCACCACAACAAGGATGCAGCTTTATTATTTGGGTTGTAGGCTGATTCCCTAGATGTAGCTCCAGTAACTATATGTATATATTTAAGGTCACTACTCTGAATAGAAGTAACTATTGTCCAACTTAGAGTCAAGCTGCAAGCCTTAGTTGAGGCCATAGGCGCATTAGTTCGTAATGATAATCTCAGTGCTCGTGGGCTCTGGAATTGTAGTTGTGTACGCAGTGACGCCAAACGCAGAGCATGCCTCATAGTAGGCTGCGGGACCATTGCAGTACGTAGCATAAGCAGGAATACCCGTCGGCAGGATAGTCGTCGCGGCATCACCTTCAGCACGACGGCGAATAGCATTTGTAGGGATTATAATAACGTTCCCACGCTTGTATACTGTTTGAGTCCTGCGGAGTGTCAGCTGGTTTTCTACCAACCGATATGGACGTTACCTACACTGCGTACGAGCTGACGGTGACAACGTTGAAATCCTGGCAGTCAGCTATCCGATCAGTTTGCCGAGGCTCGCCGCCTGCTGCTGTAAGACTTGCAACGCAGCCATCTACCGAAGTTGTTGTTGACTCAGAGTCAGAGGTAGGGATGGCCTCGGCTGTGGTTGTCGCCTCTGAGCTGGCGATGGAAATGGTAGTCGTGGGGACTACGTCCACAGTCTCCGTAACAGAAGCAGAAGATGTTTCTTCGGTGAGGGAAGTCTCGTAAGACGCCTCGGTCAAACCGATCGTTGTTGACAGAAGCTCGATGGAAGAAGTAGCGGGTCTGCAAGGTCCGGCAGCAGCATTGATTGCTAGTGCAGCAAGAACGAGAGTGTTGCGGAGCATGGTGACTGTAACGACCGGTGGTGATAATCAAGATTAAATAGGTATAAAAGTTTCGGGTTTAAAGAAAGAGAAAAAGATGTTAAATGTCTCGGTCTTATATCCAGGAGAATGAAGAGATAAATACATGAGAGCAAGTCGTGCTGCTCAGCTGCTTTGTCACGCATGTCGGAACCGAGCTTTTCTTTTTGGATGTTCTGGGCTGGATGGCGTCCTCTAGTCAGGGGCGGCTGAAAGACTATCGAAATAGCTAACCTGACTTGGTGAAGCGAGATTGACGCTATCGAAGCGCTAACAGATTGCAGCCAACCAACACGTCAACCCCTGTGTTTTCCCTGACAGGGAGCTGGCCCCGGGAAGCATAGAGTACCCAGCTACTAACAGTTCGTCACCCATCCATAGTACAGATAACATAAGCGACAGGTAGCGAGCTGGTACCCAGAATTCTCTCGATCCAACGTGCTCTTGAGTTGGGCAGTACCCTGTAGTAGTCAACGTAAGAACACAAAAAAACTCTTAGTTAATCGTACCAGATTTACTAGAATCGAATATCCTCATTTAGTATTACGGATCGTTTCCCTGTGAGACAATTGTTTGAAACCGCTATTCTACCATAAGACCGAAAACCTCATGGTCATCCAGTCTTCACTACACGTTGAACTCCTGTATGCAAGACATAGCGCCGAGAACAACCATTGCATCACGGATTGTTCTGGAACGCTTGTACAGGGTAGTACAAATCGCCTTCGTAAGTGGATGTGAATGGGGCTTATCTTCTGCAACTTCATTGGTTTAAAAATTCCGCTGTCTTTCCAACCTACTTGTCAATCAGTCCAAATCAAGAAAGTGATCATCGGCTTCATCATGCTCAATCAATGTCCGTGACGCTATTTATACTCCATCCAAGTAGCCCATATAGTCATTTGGCATCAGCATCTAGTACTTTATCATTCTACACTATGTCCGGTCAGACAAGCTTGGTCTTCATTTCAGGCGCTTGGCACAAGTCATCATGCTACGACAAAGTAATACAACAGTTACAAAGGCAACACTATCTGATATGTATTCCTGTCACTCTCCCAACGACGATGGGTAATCCTGAGGCAACATTCAAAGACGATGTTGACGCCGCTCGCTCTGCTATCATGCAAGAAACAGAAAACGGCCGCGATGTGATTGTCATTGCTCATTTCTACGGAGGCACAATTGGCAACAGCGCCGTGAAAGGCTTTCAAAACCATGCAATATACCAAACGAGTCACCTGCATCAAGTCGGAGCTCAATATTAATATCCCCATGTGTCAAAAGTCATTCAGAGACAGGCTACGTGGTCGGCCTTATTCTCATTGCTACCGGATTTTGCTTTACTGGTTTGACCTTTATGGATCACTTTATTAACATCACTCCCCCCTTTTTCAGCGTCAACAAGGAGACTGGGTTTGCAGATCTAACGATCCGTCCGCAGAAGTTCTTCTACCACGATCTACCACATAGCTCAAGTTGCTACACGTGAGTCAAAACGTATCATTAAGAATCAGCAGTTTGACTTCTGTTACCTGGTGGAAGATATAGATTCTCGATACGGCCTAGCACCATTGACCATGGAAGAGATCGATGGCCTCCTCTCCCTTTTTTAATACAGTTGGTTTTCTTGGGTGTGGATTATACACTTCTGAAGTTTCTTTGGCTAAAGAAGCGGATGTTTTTTGCGACGGTTTCACCATCTCGTTCGACCAAATCGGCTACACGGCGGCTTTCTTGCACTTGAGTGATGTGGTTGGTGCTATTTTCTTGAGGCTCTCAGGAGCTGGTCGCGATGTTCATCACATGGACTGGTATCATCTTTACAGGGCAGAAATAATGCAGATGTTACGCGAGTGGTGTAAAGACTCTCGTAGTACATGGAGCGATGCGCTTTCATTAGTTGACATGACAGCTGGAATGGAAACCGAAAGCATACGTGTGTCGAAAGGGTTGGTATTTACGATTCTGTTGAAGCTACTCATGTGGACTACTGGTTTTCGAGCTACAGATACTAGAGATTCTATATACGGTCTTTGGGGAATATTTCAGCATGCGGCCAACAAACAGCGCGTGACAGTCCCTGAACATCTCATGCCAAATTACAACATACCAGCATCACGGGTACTTGAATCCATGACGGCTGAGATACTTGAAGCTACTGGAGACTTGACTCTACTGGCCCTAGCCAAAGACCCAGCTCGGCGTGTGACAACTGACCTGCCGTCCTGGTGTCCAGACTTTGGTCCATCAACAGGGATGAACTCGATATTTAGCCCAGGCTTCAAATCAGTAACTCGACCAAACGCAAGCGGTGCCGTAAGATACGGTGCTACACGAATAGGCAAAGCTTTCAAAGTTCACGATGGATTTCCGGGAACGGTAAGGCTTCTGGGTGGATCTTTTGAGACGGTCGGGACCTCGGGCGTACACGATTGGGTAGAAATACTACTCAAGACGGATCGCACATATGCACATACATGGCAGTCGTCCATGGAGGCTTTCTGGCGAACATTAATCTGGGACCACGATTCCACCAACCGACCAGCTAAGTTGGTCAATAGCAAAGGGTTTGAAAGCTTGGTTATTATGTGGATGGCTGGAGTCTTTCAGAAGGCGTTAGCCCAGGACGGACGAGCCACCGCAGACAAGATCTTGGAAGCTTATCGTATACTCGACGATCTAGCTTCCCACATTCCTGACAGCGCTTTTCCAAGCTACACTGAGTTTACATCTCTATTGGTCAGGTTAAACCTACTGGATGGGCCTTCAGAAAAAGTGCTTTCCATGTCAGAGCAAGTGGCATGGATAGAGAACATAAGGAACACGGGAAAGACTTACTTTACGGTTATCGGGGTGACGTCGCGGTATCAGCGTCCCTTTCTTACAGACAATGGGCATTTAGACTCTTCATGCGAGTCGACACAAGCTGGAGACGAAGTATGGATCGGATAGTATCGGGATGTCCCGTGCCGTTAGTGTTGCGGAAGAGTGGGCTGTATGTTGGTGGGCGAGAGTTATGTGCATAACGTCATGAATGGAGAGGCTGCTGGTGGGTCGGTCGCGTGGCAAAAAAATAGAGTTGGTATGAGAAATGCAATTGAAGGTTTACAACTTTCGTCTCATGTACTGTTTTCACGTAATTGTGTCCGGATCATTAGCCGAGCTGCGGGTTTAATCAGCGAAGCTTGTTTGAACTGATCTTGAGCAATATCACTGTTAGCTCTGCGGAACGGCATCCAGCTGTTCTGTGATTACACAACAATTACAAATGTGCAAGACTACCTGATCCAATGCCAATCTTGCCACCTTAGTAATAAACATACGTGTTGATTCAAGCCTACCGAGGTTATATAAATAGTCTCTATGGTATATCCGAATTTTCCGCAAACTCAATCTGGCAGCTACGGCGGCTATTGCGTGGCGCAATTAAAGCTTAGGCCTGTTGAAGACGTTGCATTAATGTGGATATTTTAAAGACGTTACATTAATGTGGATATCTCATTTTGTTTCACGCCTCCACAGGGGTAGATCAGTGGAGATATCGCATTAAACTCTTCAATATATTATTCGAACTTAAATCCATTTATCATCAGATTGTTAATATAGACGATCTGCTATTGTCTTACAAGATGCTTAAAAATAGACGTCAGCCTCTTGGCATCTTGCAGGGCAATCTGCGAGTTTATGATATGATAGCCCTATACTAGGGTCTTGGCCGTTAGAAGCGGATTCAAGTCCACAATTAAAACTAGACAACGGCCTCTTTGCAGTATTTATCCTAGTCTCGCTCAGCTACGAATCCGCTTTTCGGCTAGTGTTTCAGGAGAAGTGTTCACCGCTTCGGACTGATCTAGCAATAGTACCGGCGGATAAAACATCCGTGACTAGGGCCAACATGTGATGTTGGTGAGTTGTTTAATGCAAAGATTTCAGCTATAAGTACTGACCACTGCTACATCCTGATACGAGACCTGACCTAACAATCCTCTTTGTGTATTAATCATTATTAAAATCAGTCAAAATGGCCGTCGGATCTAGCAAACAAATCAACTTCACCGAGTTCTATAACCTCATCGACGGAAAGCTCGAAACTACCAAGGAGACGCTTCAGAACACCAACCCTTCTACACTCGAGAAGAACCACCCAGCGCCGGTTGCGACCCAAGAAGATGTTGACAGAGCTGTAGAGGCTGCCAAGAAGGCATCTGAATCCTGGTCCGAGGTCCCATGGGAGGAGCGACAGGCCCTAGTAACCAAGTATGCCGAGGGTATTGATGCTCTCAAGGATGAATTTGCTCACTTGCTGGTCAAGGAGCAAGGAAAATCTGTAAGTCTGACACCGATTGTCATTAAAAATCGGTTCTGATGCGAAAATAGCTGGCAATGGCCCACTTCGAGATCATGTTGTCTGTTCAGTTCCTCAAGGGATACGCATCACTGCCTGACCCTCAGCGGGTGATTGAGGACAAACCAGACTGTAAGGTCGTCACAAAATACGTTCCTCTCGGTGTTGCGGTCGGCATCGTGCCTTGGAACTGTGAGTAAAATTTCCCGGGAATGTTTCTATACAAAGCTAACGAATCCAGTCCCTATTTTCTTGACCACTGCCAAGATCGGCCCAGCTCTAATCGCCGGTAACTCTTTCATTCTCAAGCCCTCGTAAGTTTCATATCAGTTTTATCACGACAAGCGTAATAACCCCCGGGATAGACCTTTCACCCCTTACTGCGGATTGAAGCTCGCTGAGTTGGCTTCCCAGTACTTCCCCTCAGGTGTCGTTCAAGCACTCAGCGGTGACGATAATCTTGGACCCTGGCTTACCGCCCACCCCGGCGTGGACAAGATCAGCTTTACTGGATCTACAGCAACTGGAAAGAAGGTCGTAGCAAGCGCTGCACCAACGCTCAAGCGCGTCACCCTCGAACTGTGAGTCAACTCTTGATAGTAAGCAGACAAAGATTAACGTGGGTAGGGGTGGTAACGATCCCTCCATTGTCTGCGATGACGTTGATGTCAAGGAGGTTGCTCCCAAGATTGCCTTCGCAGCGCTCATGAACTCTGGTCAGGTAAGTTGCGGAATGCCCTCTCAACTGAACTTGGCTTATAAAGACAATAGCTCTGCATGGCCATTAAGAGAGTTTACGTCCATGAGTCCATCTATGACGACTTTGTGAAAGAGCTAGCCGCAGCCGTTAACAGCTTTACTGTCGGTGATGGTATGGATGAAAAGACAGCTCTGGGTCCTGTTCAGAACCAGATGCAGTTTGATAGAGTTAAGAACCTACTCGCCGATATCGAGTCCAACGGTTACAAGCTAGCAGCTGGCTCGACCAGTGCCTCAACTGCTGGCAAGGGATACTTTATCACCCCTACCATCGTTGAGAACCCCCCCGATGAGTCTAGAATTGTGGTCGAGGAACCATTCGGTAAGTCACTGTCTCGTTTTAACTATATGGCACTAACATTCTGCAGGCCCTGTCTTCCCTGTCTTGAAGTGGACAGATGAAGCGGATGTCCTCCGACGTGCTAACGATACCGATATGGGTCTTAGTGCTTCTGTCTGGACTAAGGACATGGAGAAGGCCGAGAGACTGTCCTCCAAAATCAAGGCGGGTACGGTTTGGGTTAACAATCACGTTCAGCTCAACCCTGCCGTTCCCTTTGGTGGTGCTAAGCACAGTGGTCATGGTGCTGAGCATGGTATTGAGGGTATTAAGGCATACTGCACTACTAAGTCTCTGTACTTTAACACGGCTTAAGTTATAGAATAGAGTTAAAGGCCTTAGTTTATCTCTTACTATATATATATCATATTAAGATACAATAATAAAAGTTAAGTAAATTAATTCTACCCCGATGTGCTATGCTTTGTACCAGGCAATGCAGGCCTTTCAGAGTCAAGAAGACGTTGATCATCGCGTCCTTGTGTTAATCTCAGATGGTAATTCCACAGACGGCGACCCAACAGTAGTAGCTGCCAGCCTTCGACGCGAGGACATATGGATAGTGACAGTCAGCCTTACAGCGGACAGGGATAGTCCGCATCGAGCCCTGTATTACAAGACGGAACCTTCCTGGGATGCGGGAACCCGAACATTGTTTTCTTTGGCAACCCGTGTTTCTGCATCGAGGCACCCTATCCCTGTCTTGGCCTCTATTGGATGGAGAGTCCCCTCTGATGGAGAGGTCGCGCTATTCTCCTCGGTATGCAGTGCTATGACCCTGGATGCGTTCTGTTCCTTATTACTCTCTGCGCGGTTCGGCTCGGCAGATGCGCTGTTGGATATCATTGGCCGGATCCATTTTGATAATTACATTGACAACGCTCATCTTAATATCCGGAGACAACCCTTTGACCAAGGAAAAGCAGCCGTCTACTACGCACATGCAATAGCATCCGTTGTACACATGGCTCTACTCCGTATCGTTTCCAGGGATGGTGGTGTCCCATCTTTCCATCAGATACGAACAAGAATATTGACAAGGTTCCCCGAAACAGTTGAAGGACGATACGCTGTCGATGTGTTAACAGAAGCTTGTGAGTGGTATCGTCCCCTCCAGTTTCATGAGGTGGATGAAGATCAAGCTCGCCAAGCAGTGCTACGTCGGCGCCCCGTGCTGGCCACCTTCAATTTATCAAAGCCCGGATGGGAGGAGTTCAGCAAACATTTTCATGATAATTCTACAAGCCGCCATTCTGTTCTCACAGACGCTCAGATGGAAAAGCACCACTCCGAACGGGATAACGATATTGGTCATGCTGTTGTTCTAGTGGGTTGCAGCCCCAACTCGCTCACCTCTCTCAACTCCTGGGGAAGCACATGGGGAAGCAATGGAAGTTTCACCATCCAAAGCCCGCAAGCTCTCTGGCACAAAGACACAGCGATGCAATTCTATGATGTGTATTGACTGGAGAGCAGCGGGCTTATGACACCAGAGTGGACGATGAGTTGCGTCGCCACGTTGATGGTTATCCAAGTATTTTCGACCTTGAGTATAGGTGCCCTAGATGTCAGAAAAACGCGCCTCTTGCTCAATTCAGAGGTAGTGTCAGAAGGGCTATTTGTCCAAATTGCGGGGAATATTTCGAGCCTGAGCCAGGTCGTTCAGTGGAGGCTTTATATGTGCGGGCGGGATTGAATGATGTTACGTTGTGGTTCTGGAACTTGGGAAGTCGGATGCAAGAAACTGAATTCATTTAGGTCATATACACGGACACGAGGTGGATAGTTTGACTACACGATTATGGCATTGCATATTTAAAGCAGTAAAATTCTGATAGGTAGACAATAACCAGCCTTATCATTTAACTTGGTCCGGAACATGGTTTCTTTGTGGCTTGAGACTTGAGAGTCACATACATATAACGATTCAATTCAACGGTTTTAAGCTCTGTCGAAAACCAGAGCCATTGACTTCACCTGGCTTGTCAGGTGGCGCTGCATGGTTGCCAAGGATAAGCTGCATACTGTGGCATTTTAATGCACCGGGCTTTACAGTCTGTTATTGGCTCTGGAAAGCGCTTCGTTTCAGATTGACGTCAGGGGTATTCCGAAGCGGAAGTAGCCGATACTCTTCGCAGAAAAGCGAGCAGGGTTCACAGTGGCAATAAACCCATTCAAAATGGGACTCCATTCCAACAAGGTCGGAGGGGAGATAGAAAACTTGCATTCGAACTCTCCCTACCCAAACTATAATGGCAGTATCAAAAGAGACCGCAGAGGAGGCACTCTTGGTCACCGACTCGAACAACAATCAGGAAGCACAAGAAGCTGCTGATACCTCAGCTACTTCTAAAAGAGCCAAATGGCAATTCAGCCTCATTGGTGGTGCAACCGCATGCATCGTCGTCCTAATCATCAACCTCGTTATTACCATCTGGTCAAGTGTGACCTTCGTCGGCAGCGAAACCGGGGATAGGTCGAGCCGAAGAATTATCTACGAGGGATCTTGCTCGGATTCACGTACCATCAATGTCGTGATCCACCTCGTTATCAATATCTTTAGTTCAATACTCCTTGCCTCAAGCAACTATGGCATGCAATGTCTCTCTGCGCCAACAAGAGCAGATGTAGACCATGCCCATGCACGCAGAGACTGGATGGATATCGGAATACCTAGCTTTCGGAACTTGAGAATGGTGTCTCGAAAGAGAGTTTCTCTTTGGCTCCTTCTGGTCTTGTCTTCTGTTCCTCTGCATCTTTTGTAAGCTTCCCAAGTCCCTTTGCCTGCCTTCAGCTGATAGCATAGGTTCAACTCAGTGGTCTATTCCTCTTTGACGACATGGGAATATCATAGTTTTTTTGTCGACGAAGATTTTCAACTCCTTTGGAAAGATGGTAAAAGTTTCTATGAGAAATCTCTAGACGATGAGCGAAGAGTCAAGCAACTCGTGGCCAGCGACCATGGGAGGCTTGACAACCTTACGAATTTGGAATGTATCAACGAGTATGCCGTCGCGTTCCAAACTAAGAGAAATGACGTAATAGTCATTGTCGAATCGGTTGGGTCTGTGGATAGTGTGATTGGGAGTCCAGACACTACGTGTGGTTCCTACCGTGCTTCTGCAGACTACAGCTCGATTTGCGGCTGGACGGGGGCATATTGCACCACATGTCGGAGCCAGCTACCTAAGGTTAGGAGTCAGCCCAATAATTGGAGCCCGTGGGGCAAGCGTGTGAAACATTGCCTCAGCCAGCCAGCAGAGCAAATGTGTCGACTGGACTTTGACTTTCGGATCGCAGCAGTCATACTTGTGGTCAATTTCGTTAAAGCAGTTACGCTGCTCTTCATAGCGCTACGACCACCAAAAGAGCCACTGTTCGTTCTTGGGGATGCTGTTCAGTCATTCTTGGTATTCCCAGATGAAACAACCACTGGAGCCTGCCTGGGATCTGCGCGCACGGCTAGGGTAGGCCGCTTCTATCTACCCTGCTTTATCGACGTAGAACCAAGACGCCGAGGTGTCGCAGTAACGAAGACAAGATGGAGCTGGAGTATTCTCGTGTAAGGCCATAGGACCCTATAGACTGGCAAGTGCTGACCCTTTCTACCTAGGTACGGGCTCGCATTCATCGCCAGTTGCTCTCTCCTTGGATGGAGTGTCGACATAATCCCAGGCCCCAAAGATCTCAAGACCCTCTGGGATCTGGGATTTGGCAGTGCGAACGAGCTGACGTTGATATCAGGAAAAGATTGGGACGATAAAGACGATAGCAGTCTTATTGCCAATATTCTCGTGGCCAACCTTCCTCAGCTGGTCTTCTCATTCTTCTATTTTCAATATAACAGCCTTTTTACCTGCATGGCTGCCGCTGCGGAATGGAGTGCTTACGCCAACAAAAGGAGGTCTCTACGCGTATCATCTAACCCAAGAGGCAAGCAACGATCGCGATACTTCCTGCAACTTCCATACCGCTATAGCATCCCCCTGTTGTTAGCTTCCATTTTGATGCATTGGATGCTCTCGCAGAGTATCTTTGTGGTCGCTATTGAACAATCGGGGCGCTGGAAACTATTCACCAGTGGATACTCACCCATCGCCATGATTTTCGTCATCATCATTGCTGCATTCATGGCTGCTGCGGTTATAATTACAGCACTACGGCGTTTACCGACTATCATGCCTGTCGCTGCAAGTTGCAGTTTAGCGATTGCAGCTGCTTGCCACCACCCAGATAACAAACCGCAGCCGGACGCTTCCGTTTCTCGTCTTCAATGGGGTGTTATGCAGCGACAGAGAGATGAGTTGGGTAGAGAGCTTATGGGTCACTGTGGATTCTCTCAATACCCAGTAGAGAAGCCAGAATGGGGGATTGTATACCGTTGATGATACGAACCACCCTACTTGCTTCCTTTTGGTCTCTTTCTTTTACTCCTATTCATGGTAATAACCTCTTGTTGTTGTTTTCTGTTAGGGTTACAAGGGGAACATTCGGTCGGCAGCTAGGCGTTGAGGCAGCTCACAATAAAATACAAACGTTAAAGTAGCATCCTCCGCTCCGATTTTCTATGTATCAAAGCAGAGGCAATGCGTGGAACAAAGGGCCAGTTATATCGGTATACCGCCTGTTACCATATGTATCTTAACAAACTGTCAGGTTTGAATGGTTCAAGCAACGAAAAATGCGTTCGATCCGACGAGTCTAGACTTACAGCTGCCTCCCTGTCTTGATAACGTCAATCCAAGAGCTGCCATCCGTTTGCTATGGAGCAGTCAGTCTCTCCACAACATAAGCTGAATGCTCTTGGCAATAAGATGCTGACAATATTTTCGCATTCTATGATATTTCATTGGCTCGTTTATTGAACAACCCACTTCCCACTTCCCCGCGATAAAGCCTGATAAGAGGTTATGTCCCAACACAGCGCAAGAAAGACTTGAGTCTTGGGTTTGCGTAGATACGACTGGCTAGTCAATGTCTCAATCGTTTTATATATCACACGATGCCGTTGGTCGGGATAAATAGAGGTCTTACCTTCCTACTTCGATGTATATCTAGCTTACGTGAGGTATCTGTACTGACTATTGATCTTGGCGAGACAGCTGAACTCCAGGATAGTAAGACATAGTGAGATTCTAGACTTGCAGATAACAAAACTTCACTACGAGGTAGTATTTTCAAATGTTGCCAAGCCACGAAAGTCCCATTCCAATATGGCCTTATCGTCGACTTACGACTCTCACAAGAAAAAGATAATACCCATTAGACTTCTTACAAGTATAAGAAGGATACAAATCTCCCTTGAAAAGAAGAGAGAATCATCATCCTTCTCGCCAACCTTCATCTAAAGCAACCAAAAAAACATCCACATCCATCAGCTGATCATTCTTGCCCAACATGCGCTTCTACACAGCGTCTCTCTTCCTTCCCCTCCTCCCCGGTGTCACAGCTTGGGCCTTTCCCTCCCACAGCCTCAACCGTCGTGAAGCCTTCGAGCTAACTGAGCGCGAGGACTCTGGCGGCGATAAAGGGTGGATTGTTCCTGCCAACGTCACCGTCGAAGACTGGGACACCGCTGAGCCCGGAGAGGGCTGGATTCCTATTGATGAGTATATGAGGAGAATGGGCATCGCCCCCCTCGAGGACACTTCCGGTCTTGAAGAACCAGACATTGAGACTCTTCCATTACCTGAAGCTAAAAGAGGATCGCTCGAAGAACGGGCCGCTCGCACTAGAGTCAACATCGGCAGGAAGCTGACTGATTATGGCTGTGCTGCATCGATCCGCAAACCAATCGAGGAATCTCTCAACATGCTCTGCAGTAACGGCTTTTGCGACCAGAGCATTTCCTATGTCCGCACCATCGATTGGCTTGACAACGGCTTCGGCTCCGGCATGTCTCGACGAAAGCTAATCGTGGATATCAAGGGCAATTACAGAGGATCTCGAACCAAGGGAAATGTTATAGAGGCCGCTAAGCGGATCGTTAATCCCGATAGTGTCAGCCATGCCAAGCGGTCCATGAAAATCGATAGCACAACATGCCTCAGATACGGCATTTGCAAGATTGTCACCTGCGACATGTCCAAGTTTGCCAACTTTATTTCCATCACCAAGTTTGAAGATCCCGCTACATACATTTCGATCGATATGCATATCAGGATGAACGAGTCGAACAGTGAGTGTTTCTCTGCGCTGCCAACACACATGATATATACTAATAGAACGGAATAGATCACTGTATTGCTCGTGGAGTCCTTTCGGCTATTGGTGGCGCTATTTCTGGGATTGCGGGAGGTTTCTTTGGCATTGCCGACGCATTTACTCCTGGATGCTAGGAACCTTGACTGATATCCGATGCGGGGTGATATGAGGCTTCGGAGAGAGGTCGCTAGTTGAACGGGCTTACGAGGATGCATTGGTCTGGTTGTCTAAGGAGAAGGGTTATTCCATGTAAATCTAAAAAATACTGTTGAAGCCAAATATGGGATATCTCACATCCTTTGCTCTAGATAGTATTCTTCTGGAAGTCTTGAATCAAGCTGTCAACTACCCGTGCCAGCTCTTCAGGACGTGATAACATCGGACTGTGACCTGATCCCTCCAGAATCCGAGTGATCCACTTATCGCTCCCTCCGCTCTGAGCAATCATGTTTTCCTGATCGGTAAGAGGGTTGACAACATCCGCTGTTGCTTTGATATAACCCAAACGACCTCGGTACGAATCATCCTGCCATGCCTGGGGAGGAACAATTCCCATATTAGCAGCCATGCTCTGCGGCTGCAATTGCGATAAAGCCCAATCCGCAAGATCTTTCGGAACGTCTGGCTGGTATAACAGGCCACCGGGATCCTTAGCAACAAACAGTCCTGGCGAGGGTGTGTCCCAGGTCACGTATGGGAGACCGCCGACACTTTCAATGACGGCGCCCTGATCCATACCGCCAGGGAAGATATAGCCGCAAAGATTGATGAATCCTACGACTCCGCCTGGAAGATTCTTTTGGGCTCGTTCTTGGGCAGATAGCCCGACAATGCCTCCGCATCCAATGGGTCCACCGTATGAGTGCGCCAAAACAACAATCTCTTTCTTCTCTGCTATCATCTGTTCCAAGGTTACTCGTACATGGTTCACATCGTCGAGCTGCGTCTTGCCCGGTATGCCAGATGTTGATGGTAGGTCCACTGTCGCAGTGAAGTACCCGAGAGATTCCAGATCAGGTATCTGATGGTTCCAGGCGCATGAGCGGTGCCATGCGCCGTGGATGAGAAGGATCGTAGGCCTTGTAGTGGGAGACATGTGGGAGAAGAGTTATTTTCACTGCTTCAAAGAGCCACAAACTGATGCACTGGCCCTATACGACGACGGCCTTTATGATTGTTGAAGAGTTTCCTTTTTAACAAGACGACAGCAGCGAAAGTTGAGGGGTTGATGTGGTAGATGGCCAGAAGTAGCTTAGGTCTCACTTATGTGGGTATAGATGAACAGGGTCCTCATTATGTCACTACTCCAATGCCAATAAAGGCTACTTCCTGGCTCTCATGATGTATAAAAAGACTTGAAAGTATTCATTACTAGCTATATAATACATGTCGTTAGGGGGACTGCCGCTGCGGAGAATCTGTGCCGGGCTTGGAACGTCCTAGGGCATCCTCGATGGACAACCTTCTGACGGAGCCCAAGGGGCCAGCACACATGTAACTGACAGTCGCAGGCGCTCCAGTTAGAGTTGGAAACTCTAGAGCACGGGAACGGCGCCGAGGGGTCGAAGCTACGGTAACATTGAATGCTCGATAGAGAGACTGCTATCATCGGTCTTGCGTCTCTTCGGTGTAGCTGGTGAAAATCAGGCACTGACAGTTTATCATTTAGTAAGCTCATGTTTCTCCTCGGTCTCGGCGCCGAAGACCGAGTCTAGCTTGTCGCGGAGGATGACGCATATGGACTGATTCCGTAATGCGATGATTAACATAATCTACTAGTGTACTCTACTACCTACCTAATCAGGCACACTATCAATTACCCCGCGAATTGCCCCTCTCTACTTACAGGGGATTAAGAGAGTTAAGTATCGTTTAGATGCCGGGGTTCTACCCCAGAGTAATATCGGTGATGAACTATTACGGGGCTATATGTAACTACACAACCCATCACTATATGTTAGAGTTCAGTAGGCTAAATATGGGTATCATCTTGTATTATATTTTAGTTAGTTCCTAGGCATATAAGCAACATTATATGTCATAAAAATCACCTCTAAAGATGTAATGCGACCTGGAGCCAAGTGTTATGTTGAGATCCTCTGATTCAATCCTTGAGGATGCCAGCCATACCACAGACCAGATCAATGACCAGATATGGTTTCAACATAGAATTCCTCCACACGGCCAAACGAAAACAAGACTATTGCCTCCGTAGTACCACCGATCTGTTGGATAAACGTTGCCGATTATACCCCCCATCACGGCCAATGCCCTCTTTCAGAATCCTTAATGCGACAATGAAAAATCACGAGAAGCCTCTTCGGTCCGAACCAACGATAACATGTGATACGTAGTGCATAACTAGAGATGAGGAGTACAGGTAGAAGGTATCTTTTATCTTTAAGAAAGAGATAAATACCCAGCTAGCACCGCGTTATCCAGACTCATCTCCATCCATAGCAACGCTACATAACAACACTAACTAACCAACTTGGCCATTGATCGTTTGTTTTGCAATGTGGAACACAGCATTTCTCACCTCTCTTTTCCTCATCCCATTGGCCACCGGCGCTCCAGCCATAAGGATCGAAGAGCGTCAAGCACCATGCCAGAATGTGCACATCTTCTTGGCTCGTGGTACTGACGAGCCTTATCCAGGTCGCCAAAGCTCCGTTGTCTCAGCCATTTGCAGTGGCCTACCTAGTTGTGACTACGAGAACATCAATTACCCAGCTGGTTTCAATACATATTGCAGTTCGATATACGCTGGGATCACCGGCGGTCTGTCGCAGATCACGACATATGCGAATCGATGCCCTAATTCCAAGATAATCCTGAGCGGCTATTCGCAGGGTGCTCAGCTCTTTGGTGACATCCTTGGTGGTGGCGGCGGGCAGAGCTTGGGATGTACCCAGCCGTCCAACCCTGCGTTGAATCCTGCGAATTCGCCTGGTAATAAGAGTAAATCTTTCCCCTTGATTACTTTGAAGATAATTGTGTTGAGGCTTCAATGACTAATCTCACCTGCATAGTTGCTGCTGCGTTATTCTTCGGCGATCCTCGCTACGTTGCCAATCAGGCCTACAATACTGGTACCGGTGCTTCAAGGAGCGGAGTAAGCAAATTGACTTGTCCTAGTAACCCCCGACAACGAGTTAACATTGCCCCCTTAACAGATAAACCCTCGAAACGGTGCCCAACTGACATCGCTGAACCTCTTTTCCAGCGTACTCCGATCCTGGTGTTTGGCAGGCGATACTGTGTGCGCGCAGGGTACTGATCCAACAGCCCACACCTCCTACTTTGATGTTTTCTCTCAGGAGGCAGGTGTTTGGGTCAAGACTAAAGTATAGGGGTTCTCTGGGTTTTTCACGTTTATGACTGCTTCGCTACTCCCATGCTACGAAACCTACAAGTTGTCTATTTAGCATGGGACTCGGTAATACTTTCGCAGTAGATAATCCGAGAACAGCTGGTTTGTTTAAACAGAACTTTCAACATATAATGTCCAGTTAGTCTGTTTCCAACTTGGCTACTACAGTTGTATTGAAGTGCCTGGAAATTCTACTGTAAATCTGATAATTTAATTAACACATGCATGCATAGTCTTACATTCCACTTAAGAGGTATTAAAACATAAGCCTATAACCTTATATACTCTATTTCCACATATTAATAATGCGGTTTTTTCAACGATGTATAGTTGACTAACTTACTATTACTCAACAAAGCATACTTTGCTAATTTGATTGTCATTATGATATGAATTGATTGACGTGTTAATTGTCCCAAGTTATGATTTGATTTGATCCACGATCTCGCCAAGACCACGAGTCGCCGGGGCGAAAACAAGGGCCGTTCCACCCGGATCTGCAAGAAAGTGGAAAGTTCTCAGGATCGCCTGATCTGTAGACCAATAGGGTCCATAACCTACTGAGGGAGTTGTCGCGGATGTTCCGTGAGACATCTTGAGTAGGAAGGTGAGTACGCTTGTGCATCAAAGCTGAAATGTAATGTAACGTAAAATTTAGCTATTGAATTCACCAAAGTGGGTTCTCGTATTCAACTCGAAAATACATCACGGAACAACCATTGCTTGGGACAATTAGGGACTAATCCATGTATGAGCTGGTTCTGGACTCTGCGAGGGCTGATGGTTTCATTGAATTGGGGATAGGGTTAAGTGGAATGGGTGTAGTCTGGACTCGTGCGGATGGATTCGAGGCAAGTCAAGCGGCAAAGCTTGACTGAACTGGATTAGTTGAAGCTATCCTATGAAGTATAAAAACCTGAAGGTCCCTCGGATAATTCCTAGTCTTTCAAAGCAGACACAATTGCACATTTACAATCTCGTTACAACCTCTTTCCTAGCTTCATATCACCACTTTTTCTGTAAGCCAGCCTTATCTCCCAGCACCATTCTCAGTTTCTAACGTTCCCAGTCAACTTCCAAAATGGTCAACGCACTATCTATGATCACCGCCCTCGCTGCCATCGCTGGTGTGCAAGCCGCCTGCCCCAAAACTTGCTCTGTTGGCACTGCTAGTGGTAGCACTTGTACCTATACCTGCACCCGCGCGTGCCCCGATCTTGCTGCTGGTGACGCCCGGGACTCGTTCCTTGGAGCTTTGCAGGCCAGGGGGTATTCTTGCTCTGGAACGGGACTTACAGGTGTCAGCTGCAAGAAGACAGCCAACTTTGGTAGCTGCTATGACCATTACTGGTTGTGTGGCAAGAACTGTTAGGTACCTAATGAGACGGGGCAAGGGTAATTCAAGTATGAAGCTGTGACTTTATTGCTCGGAAATTGTAAATAGAAGACTCAGATTATAGTATGGGTTTGTCTTTATGTACTGACCCTGCTCAAGTACAAGACTGAACACTTACCCTTCTAGCTCGTATACTTGTTAATACCAACTCTCATCGTCATGCATCAAACTACGTTCAGTCACAAGCCACCTAATTCTTGCCGCACAACATTGCTAATTATGCTTGTTGCCATTCTTCAGCTCGACAGTGTAGCTTATGTAGTTTGTGATGTCCAAAAAGCCGATCTACGTCGTCTTCTTCAAGTGCTTATCCTTGACAAACTCTTGTACCATGGCTTTTTAGTGTGTGAAATGTATCCCACTCAGCTGACCTGAACTTTTCAACAGATCACATTGGAAGACATAAGTGCCCAACCTAAACCTTACTCTCTCGGAACTGCGCAAGACACGGTTGTATGTCAGCGCAGTAGACGTATGGTCGATCAACGTTTGAAAAGTTGTCATATTCCGATCTATTCTAAAGTCTTACGACAAGAGCTATTCTTTATATACTCGGACTTTGTATGAGTCCAACCATTTATCCTCAATAATTACCAGTTGTGACAATTGTACCTTTTTCAGATACTCGTCTTCTGGTGTGTCCTTATAGTCCTCTCTGTCAATATCAACGAAACCCTCTTTTGCGATGGAACGAGGCGTGATCATCAATGAACGACCTTTGACAACTATTAGTATTTCACTAAAGTACTGGTATCTCTCACACTCACCGTTGATGCTCCTATCAGTTGCAATTCTCAACATGCAGCTGGAAACATCCTTCTGTTCACCAAACTCCACGCCGCGGTCCACCAGCCACTTTTCGTACTCGGCGGTTCGAATAGCGCTCTTGATCCAACAGGGTGCGACGTAGTTTATGCGGATTGACTGCTCGTGGCTTGATCTTCGGACGGTCCTCATGAAGCCTCTCAAGGCATATTTCGTTGCAGTATATTCCCAGTTACCCTGTCGCATATCAGTCAGCTTTCTGGTTGCTGTTGGTATTGATGGGCGGCGTCAAAGTCAGGAACTTACTGGACTGTCAATCCAAGCTACCATCGAACCTGTGATAATAAAACAACGGTCCCGTTCTTCGCTCACCGGTTGCTGGCGAAAATAATGAACCGCAAGTTTCCAGGTGTAAAACGTGCCGTCTATGTTGACACGAACAATGTTTAAGTCAGGTTTGGTTGGTTCACCGTTAGGGTCTGCACGGTCAGTAAATGGGTCTTTCACTATTCCTCCAGTGGCTTCAGTGGGCGCTTACCATCAAGATTCCATAGACTGTCCCCAGAACTTCGGGAAATGCCAGCATTTGCGATGACAACATCAACAGAATTACTTGGGCTCTGGCTTTTCGCTCTCTCGAACATTGCTTTTTGCTGATCCCAGTCTCTGATGTCGCATTTGACGAATACACATTTTTGGCCGTCGGCGTTGAGCTCGGCTTCAACTGCTTTGCCGCGCTCTTCGTTGACATCGGCGAATGTCACCCAGGCACCAGCAGCGACAAAGTCTCGTACAAAAGCTTCACCCATTCCATTGGCACCTCCTGTGATGACTACCGACTTAGCTTGAATGTTTTCGAGTTTTGGTGCAATGGTATGGTCAATTGGACCATTGTAGGCATAGCGATTGACAGCCATGGTGTGTGAGCGAGCTTGATGATGGGGTTGGGCTACAGGTAGTGTTGGTCGCCTTGTGGAGCAATAAACAAGACGACAATTAAGAAATCTTTCACCTGTAAGTTAAGGTGAACCAGATAAACTTGAGCTAAAACTGACAAGGTTCAATTCTGATTCCCCCAGTCGCTCTAAGTATGAAGGTACTGTTGCGGCGCTACGTAGCTTGGCCGGTTGGGCTACCGTGCGACATCGCTACAACCCCGCTTTCAACATCAGCTGGTCACTAATGGCCGGCAATACCGTTTCGGGATAGCCATTCATCAGTCAGTACAGCAACAACATTGCCGAACGTACTTGGCAAAGAGGTAAATGACTTCGGCAATCAACACTCATGAGATCAGTTATGCTGACGCGATGGCCTGATTGAGGCTTTGCCGACTTAGTGCTGGTAGAGCTGATGGGGCTAGGACAACACCAGCATCTATTTTACCCATTGTTGACCATCCTGCGTACTTTAACGACACTTTGAACTGGCGTACAACAATCTTATCCACACAATCGCTTCAATCTCACCATCACCTGGAGCGGACTTGAAGCTTGACTCTATCAACATCGACGACAATGCCCTCTTTTGAGTCGCCAGAGACCAAGGCTCAGTCGGCCGAGGACTTGTCTTCAATGCCAGCAACTGAGCTCCCAGAACTCGTTGCAAAGCTAGATGATATCAAAAATGGACTGAGAAACGGGCATACAATCGGGCATGCAACAGATCCGTTTACACTGAGCAAGGAATATGCCTACACACCACGAAAGATCAAAGTCTTCACGATTGGCGCAGGATTCTCTGGTTTGTTGATGGCGCATAAGTTCCAACACCGCTTCCCCGAGATGGACGACATTGTTGATCACACTATCTTTGAGGCTCGCAACGATATTGGCGGCACGTGGTTGGCGAATAATTATCCTGGCGTCCAGTGTGATGTACCCAGTCACATTTACGTATGTTTATCCTTCCAAGCTAGAATAGCAATTTGTACTAACAGTGCTAGGCATTTCCTTTTGACCCCAATCCCAACTGGGAGAGGTTTTATGCTAGCGGTGGTGACATCTTGTCTTATATGAAGGCGACAGTCAAAAAATGGAATCTTGACCGTGACTTGCAACTAAACACCCGAGTTGTCGGCGCTGAGTGGCTAGATGATCTTGGTCAATGGAAGGTCACAGTTGAGCACGAGGGCGTTCAACGAGAGGAGTTCTGCCACGTGCTGATCTCGGCGCAAGGAGTTCTCGTGTAAGTCTTGATTAAGACGTCTCTGAAACGCAAGTGCTAACCGGTCAGTCACGAGTCGTGGCCCAAGATCCCCGGTCTAAAGGACTTTGAAGGCCATACCACTCACTCGGCCAGCTGGGATCATTCGTACGACTACTCCAATAAGCGTATAGCTGTAATTGGCAACGGTTCATCAGGAATCCAGATTGTCCCTCAAATGGCAAAGCTCCCCGGGACCGAAGTCACAAATTTCGTCCGTGGTCCAGCATGGGTCTATTACAGGGCACCACCCTCAAAGCATCTCGGCAGAGAGGACGATGATCCTAACCCTCGCTACTCAGAGCAAGACAAGGCGCTCTTCCAAGACCCAGAGCTTCATCTTCAACACCGCAAGGGTATCATCTCGCGCACAAATAAATCCTTTTACATCTTCCGAAAGGGCGAGAATAATGAGCGGGGTATGAAGATGGCTGCTGAGCAAATGGCTGAGAAGCTTGGTCATGATCCTGTGCTATGTTCCAAGCTTATTCCTAAGTGGGAGCTGGGTTGTCGTCGTATTACACCTGGCCCTGGATATCTCGAGTCATTCTTGCGGCCGAATTGCCATTTGACGGATAGTGCGATTACGCAAGTTACGAAGAAGGGTCTCATGACTGCTGATGGTAAGGAGCATCAGGTCGACGTCAGTAAGTAGTAGCGCTCTTCTCCATAGACCGGTTGGTACTAACATTGTCAGTCGTATATGCCACTGGCTTCGACGTCTCTTTCCGTCCTCGCTACCCCATCGTGGGCTTGAACAACATTGATCTCCGCGAGCAATGGAAGGAGGACCCGGAAGCCTACATCTCTGTCGCAGTCCCCTCCATGCCCAATTACTTCATGATGATGGGACCTAATTGCTTAGGTGGGCACGGTTCCCTTGTCGAGTCCCTCAACTGGACAGGCGACTATTTCGTCAAGTGGATCAAGAAGATGTCAACTGAAGACATCAAGTACGTCGTTCCTAAGAAGGAAAAAGTCGATGCCTTCATTAAGTACTGCGATCAAGTTCACAAGACTCTTGTTTGGAGTGGTGGCTGTACGAGCTGGTATAAGCGAGGCAAAGTTGATGGACGTGTTACGGCGCTGTTTGGTGGAAGCGCTCATCTGTTTAATCGCATGCTTGGAGATATTCGTGCGGAGGACTTTGACATCGAATACAACACAGCGAATCCGTTTATATTCATGGGCAATGGGTTCACGGAGTTTGAGATGGATCCGGAGAGTGATTTGTCGTGGTACGTTGAGCAGGCGGAAACTCTTCGGTGCTAAGGGTCGGTTGAGGAGTGCAATACCATTCATAGTCCTTCATACTAAGATAGCATTAGATCGTCAATTATGAGTTTCTTTCAAAGATTACAATATTTAGTTCATTTTATATGCCTTGCGGCTTTGGGGGTCGTGAGGGAACAAGGGGTTGAAGCAACGTGTCAAGCAAACAAAATAAACCGGCAGACCAATTTTTTGGGTTGGAATATTTTCTTGTGTCAAGTATCATTTTTACTACTATAGGATATCAAGATTAATATTTGAAAAGTCGAAATTATAATCAACAAATGGCTCAAGCAGATCATGATATCGATTGAGCAGGTCTTCGTGAAAAACAGCATTCTCCGGGGACGGTAGCGCGGTTGCCGTCGTTCCAAACTCATCATCGGCAAGCAGACAATCCGCAATACGACTTGTGGACCTAGTCACGAAGGGAAATAAGAGCTTCCAGTCAAAGTCATTCGATGGCCCATCGCTGGAGCCATTGGACGCTGTCGCTCTACCTTTACCAGTATGCATCATACTTCGAGGTAGCGCACGCAATCGTTCGAAGCCTTGTCTGATGACATTGGCAGAAGCCCACATTTGCTGGAGCTGTCCGACCGCTTGGTCCAGAATGTCCAAGCCCTCTTCTGCTTCTTGGGAGAACTGCTTAATTCGACTTGCTTGTAATAACGCTATAAAGGCTGTACCGCTATACCAGCAGGTAATTGCCATGAGAAACCGAGCGTTACCACGTGATAAAATATCCCTCAGAATTCTGGCGATGCATGAAGCAGCTAAGATAGCGGGCGGTAGAGCTTGCGGCAAGTCTGGTGTTGTTCTCTGCAAGTGCATCACAATGATCGTTGTCAAGTATGGGAGATGCAATTGATGGACATCTCGATCGAACCCTTCTGTTCGACTGGAGCCTATCGGTAGCTGAAGGTCTGGCGGTAGCGACTGAACCCATGCGACAAGCTCTTGCCTAAGCTCCGTGGGAAATGTCGGAATTTCCGAAGACGAGTCCACTGACTTCGATAGTGCTTTTGACACTTTGCCCATTATAGCGCAAAGCCGGACCCAGTACATGAATATTCGACCTTTTTTCTGTGATGCCGGATCGCTTGGGAAATCTGAGGGTTGCACTTCCTGTATCGTCATATCTTCGGGGCAAATGATGCAGGGTTTGCTTTGGCAGAGGGACGTCAATCTCTCTCGTGCCTAAGGACGAGTTAGCCATCAATGTACAATACCAAACGCGTTAGAACTTACAAATACAGTCCACCATAATCGCCGGCGTAAGCTCAGGTGGAGTGCACTCGAAGCCACGCCACTTTGTTTCGGCTCGCGGTGGATGTTCATCTGCTGTGCATGCCGTATTATGACAGAGGTCCACCACCAGCTTGCATGTCGATGTGCTGTCGAAGGTGAGCGAGGTGCCCACCAGTAGAACAAAGAGACAGCCTTGAGAGAAGTAAGTATATCCGGCTCTTCATCCATATAAAACATCATCCTCGCTTTTTCGTAGTAGGCTGCTGGGCCTTGGTGAGGTATCAAAGGCGGCTGGATATGACTCGCGGCGAGCGCAAGTGCATTCGAAAGCATAGGCGACCGCGCAAGTTCAGAATCAAGAGTTTCATGATCGAGTACAGGACACCATGGGTAGCAATACTCAAAATATGTTTCTGAAAAGCTCTGTTGTAACTCTTGTTGTCGGGGGTCTGATGCCGGATTGCGAAGCTCGAGATTCGCGACAAGTTCTTGCTGCTCTGCTTCAAGTTGATTCTCAGGTCCATAGATCTGAAGGAAGCCCGTATCGACGTCTCCTGCATGACTACGGCCAGCACCTTCTGTCGGAGATGTGCTTGACTTGGTCAGATGGTTTACCGCAGTATCTGGAGCGCGCTCAGCCGAAGGTATGTTGAACGCGACGTGAGTTGGTGTAGCATGCACAGGCGCTGGCGTGTCACTCATGCCTGGACCAATTACATTCTCATCAAAGTCAATTTCTGTCGCATCAGGTAGCTCTGAATTATCCTCTGCCACATCATCACCTTGAACCTTACTGTTACTACGGTCCTCTGGATGTCGAGGAGTGACGTACCTGCGGCTACAATGGTGTCGCATTCGGTCCCACATTCAGCCTGTGTAGACGCTCGCCGGCGTTGTTTGCCCCTCCTTGACGGCCGAAGATGACAATCTTGATCTTGATTATCACAGTTGGAGCATTTCGTCTCCCCTTGCGACGTCCGGTTCTTGCAAACAGTCAGCTCATGGCCTGGTACATCAACGTTAGACGCGAGTGGGGAGACTGACCTGCAAATCGCACTTGATCTTCTTTGAATGACAAAAGAAACAAACAGCTTCAGCGCGCTTTCGTTTCGGCGGTCGATTACTGAAGTGGAGCCAGTTGCCGACGAGTTCTGTCATTGCCGGATGAGAGAATGGTTATCGTGTTTTGGTGCGAGGCAGGAAGAGGTTGGATGCCGATGCAGGCCCAAGGCGAGATCAACCCTGGACCCCCGGACTAACCCAGAGTTAGAAGCCGAGGTCATGGTTCAGGCTGCTTGCAATGTGGGGATTAGGCCTAACGCTTGTATAGTAGCAACTTCGGTCTGCTGAAATTAAGTTCGGCGTATTTTTGGCCCGTGCGGGGTTAGACGCGTCCTCTCCGCAACTCTGGAGGCAAGGTTGTACTGAAAGGAGCAGAAGTGGACTGATTAACAGTTTCTTAGTGGTTTGTTATGTGTAAAAACTAAATCGCTATGTCGTAGCAGCCGTATCGAATTGTTCTCCTTCAAAGGGATGAAAGGGTGAAAGTTCATTTACAGAATTTTGAACCCGTGAACAAAGCCCCGATCAATTTTTGAAAACAGACCACAAGCATATCCGACATGTTCAAAATGAATTTGATTTACGTATGCCTAAGTTGTATTTTAAGTTATAGATTTTGCGATCTTTCCATGAATTACGAAGTCTTTGGTCTTTGTCTCTATCCAGAATTAAGCGCCGCTTCAGGGTAGACTCTCGCGACTACATAGTTACGCTAAGATCACTGGGCAGTAGATATGTCGTAAAGTGGGACAAAATCGGGGCTACAGCTAATATGACTGGGAGGTTTAAGGAAGGAGGACACAACCCTTAAGGAGGCAATTTCCTTCTTTCGATAGGAAACATTTATGAATTCACAAAAAGAAGCTAGGCAAAGGCGACGACATCCATTGAATTTGGATATTAAAATAAAAATCATGAACTGTTTAACCAAGACAGCATTCATTCCAAGCCAAACCCGACAGACACTTATTGACAGTGACAATCAAAGAATATATCGGAATTGCATGTTCTGACTGGTCAGCAAGTACCCTTCTGATCCAAAAAAGACGACTTACCTTCTTATCAGTGAGGTCATCCTCATAAGCATGATCAAATCCTTCGGTGGTGCCAGATCTGTCGCGCTTGCTGTTGGACCACATGCATAGGCAACGGTAAACAAGGGCAAGAAGACCGGCAATAATAGAAGTGACGACGACAGCAATAAAGCCAGGCTCAAAGCGAGGTGCATCTCCTTTCTTGAAGCAAAGGGGACCAACGAAGTTACCAAGACAGTAGCCGATGTAGAGACCAGACGATGCGACCGATCTCTTGGTGTATCCCGCAGTGTTGGCAATTTGAAGACCCATGAGAACAGCGTAGCCACCACCCACGGATGGGAGGATATACACAGCAAAGAGGAGAGCCCCAGTGGCAGAGAGTGGAAGAAGCCAGAGCAACAAAGCAGCGAGGACAGTGCCCATCTGAGCAATAAAAACCAGATAGGACCTGTTGTTCCTGTATCTGTAGGCCAAGTAAGGGAACAGAAGCTGGAGTGTTCCAGCATATGCGCCACAAGGCATCATAAGCAGCAGAGAGTTGAGGGTGCTGAAGCCAAAACCATGGATGATGATAGGAACGAAGGTCGAAATCGGGGCATTGGCAATCATAGATAAGAAAGCGATAGAGAACACAATCCAGAACTTGGGATCAAGCAAGAGTTCCCAGATCTGAGCGACTTTGAGATGGGTGTTGCGCACACCAGAGTTGTTGGTCTTGAGTCTCGCGACCAGGATATATCTTTCCCTCTCGTTGAAGCCCTTGGCACGGACAGGATCAGGAGGGAGAACGAAGACGAGAATTATTCCCCAAACGATGGTCAGGGCGCCGGAGAAGTAGTACATATATCGCCAAGAGGATACTCCTCCGTTGATCTGACCGAATCCGTAGTTGATGATAGGGGAGATGATGGAGACGTAACCAGTGCAAGAGTACCAGATACCCATGCGCATTGCTTGTTCATTCTTCTTATAGAAACTTCCCTGGAAAGAATAAGTAGGTAATCGGCAGGTATAGGACAGGCCGACTTACAACTATCATCATAAACATAGGACTGATACCGCTCTCCAAGAAGCCAAGGAAGAACCGTTGAGTATAGAGTGTCTTGTAGTCTTTGCACACCACAGTCAACATGAGGCAGACACCCCAAATTGTAACAATAGCGGAAGCAACTCGTTCTATGGGATATCTTTGAGCGAGCATCATTGCTGGATACGCTCCGATGATGAAGCCGAGATAGAAAATAGCGGCCGACATGGCATAGCGATCACCGGTGAGAAGGCCTAGATCTTCTCTGAGTCCGAACAAGGCCTTGGGCAAGATATGTTAGCAAAGATACGAAACTTGGAGGTGCAGGACATACTGCTTGGGAAAGCATGGCCTTGTCGTAGTACTGAAGTCCATCTGTATAGCGTTAGTGTTTTCCCCCTGCTCGGCGATCATGCAGCTTACATGTTGCACATAGAACAGGCATAAGACTCCAATCAATCTTGCGACGCAACTTCTTCTCCTCCGCATCGGTCCAGGCCTCATCACCGCCATAGGCCTCCAAGACTTTCATGGCCTCATCCTGGTGGACGGTGTCAACTTCAATCCCCTGCTTGGGAGCCATGTCTCTCTCCTCTCGATGATTGACAGCTGCGCCCTTTTCAGAGTCAGACATTGTGGATTGAATGATGAATGATGAAGTTGATGATGATATAGCATTTCGAGTGGATCAGAGCACGATACTTATCTTGATTGAATCTAACTTCGACGCTGGATGATACGGGGTAAAATTCTGGGGTAGGATCCGGGGTGGATTGTTTGTGGTAGACGGGCTTGGCAAGCTTATCTGCTTTTGGTTTGCCGATCATGATGCCGGTGGCCTGGACCCGGCGCTATTGTTGCGGGGTGACAGCCTATTGACACAAGAGTTTGTATAGCTCAAAATCTTCTAGTCATCTGTGCCATTCTGATCTCAACTCAGGTTCAGGTCATCGCCCCAAAAGCCTCCGAGTTCGATTATTCGTCACAGCAACAGGTTTCACTTGGTCTAGCAGCTTCAGAAAGCCAACACCACCGACAAAGGTAACATGGCCCCAGATAAAGCACCACACCTTGAGATTCCTCCAGGAGAGGCTATCAACGCCGTCAAGCTCATTAATCCAGTCAATTTTGGACCCGCGATTCTTGAGAGGTTTATGGCACCCGCTGTTCCTGGCCTTGAAACATTCAAGAGTTCCCCTTCATTATCGTTCTTCATTGAACACCAGTCTGGGAGGAAGCTTGTGTTTGACCTAGGAATCCGAAAGGATTATGACAACTACTCACCATCTATTGCCAAGTACTTGCCGACTACGAATTACACTATAGAAGTGGCGGGGAATGTGGCCGACATCTTGCAGGATAACGGTATCTCTTTGACTGAGATTGAAGCCGTGATATGGAGGTCAGTACAATCAAATCAAAGAATACAATAATAGACAAAGTTACTAAACTCTCTAGTCATTGGCACTGGGATCACATTGGCGACCCATCATCCTTCCCTCATCTCACAGATCTTGTAGTAGGTCCTGGGTTCAAAGAAGCAATGCTACCGGGAGCCCCTGCGAACCCAGAGTCTCCCATACAAGAAAGCGACTACGCGTATGTACAGTTATAAGATATGTGGATTATGGAAGCTTACTATTGGTAGGAATCGTAATCTGCGTGAGATTAGTTTCGAGGGTCCAGACTCTCTCAAGATTGGTCAGTTCCCCGCGTTTGACTATTTTGGAGATGGTTCATTCTATCTCCTCGATAGTCCCGGGCATGCTGTTGGTCACCTCTGTGGGCTGGCAAGGACTACATCCTCCCCAGACACTTTCGTTCTCATGGGAGGAGATATCTGTCATTACGCAGGTATCTTTCGACCTTCTAAATTTCTACCAATGCCAGATACCATCAGCCCTCACCCTTGTTATCCGCACGAGGATGGTGTTCTGTGCCCTGGTGAAGCTTTTGATCGTCTGCAAAAATCACGAGGAAGGGCGCCAACGGATACTCTATTTGACTTGACGTTTGGTTTGGATTTAGAGCTTGCCACCAAGACTACCAAGCAGCTGCAGGAACTAGACTGCAACGAGAATATCTTTGTGATTGTTGCCCATGACTCCACGGTACGTGATGGCGTTCCTCACTTTCCGAAGAGCTTCAATGATTGGAAGAAACGAGGATTAGGAAAAGGATTAAAGTGGGCTTTTTTACGCGACCTGGAGAAATTCTGGGAATCTGAGGGTTTACTGGAAAGCGGAAAAGCCTAGAACGAAAATGCTAGACCATAACAGCTTGACTTGATGAATAATTCAATTTACGCGATTCCTAAGCTATGTTAATTCGAGATGCTATCGTCTAGTAGCCGTTCACCTAAACTCGGGCAACTTGTAACAGAATTACCGGCCTGAAATCTGCTAATTGTGACAGGTGTCACAAGTCTCTTTGGTCTATGACTCTAATGTCTTGGCAAACCACCATCTCAGCAACTTCGGTTTCTTGACAACCCCGAGTCCGAGTATCGGACGCCCTTCGACTAGGTTTACGCGATGTAAAAACGACTCGGCAATGGCTGGCTATCCTTTTTGGGAAAGGCGGGATGGCCTTAAGTTTAACTTTCGGTTACACGATAATCCCAGACGTCAACCGCCAGATATGCGGGGTTGACAAGGACTCGCTGGAACTCGTTGAGAGGAAACTAAACCCGCGGGCATAAATCGACAAGCCGGATGTAACCCTCGTCATATCAATTGCGCTGCAAGCTCAACATCTTTAGAACTTTGTTATACCTCAGTACAGCACCACCTCTCTATTTGGCAACCATCTTATCATTATCACTACACATTCTCACAATGCCTTCAGCACAACCAATTCGTGATGATGCCTTTGGGTCCCCTGACAGCAACTTAGACTATGATGTTCTTATCATTGGTGCCGGACTCAGTGGTATCCTCAGTCTGTACCGTATGCGGGAACTGGGCTTGAAGACACGAGTCATTGAAGCAGGTTCCGGAGAGGGCGGAACTTGGTTCTGGAACAGGTACCCAGGTGCTAGGTTCGATTCAGAGAGTTACTCATACATCTTCTCATTTTCACAAGAAGTTCTGGATGAGTGGAATTGGACCGAGCACTTTGCTCCTCAACCAGAGACCCTTCGCTACATACAGTATCTTACGGATAAGTTCGACTTGAAGCGTGATATGCAATTCAACACACGCGTAAAATCGGCAAAGTTCCAGGAAGATACGTCGTCGTGGCTGCTGGAGGATGAGGATGGCTCGCAATACACATGTCGCTACCTCATCACCGCTATGGGCATTCTCAACCAACCAACTTTACCAAACATTCCCGGCGTACAGAACTTCAAGGGACAAGCGTGGCATACGGCCAGATGGCCCAGTGACGCTTCCGCCTTAAACGGCAAGCGAGTGGGCATCATCGGTACAGGTATGGATCCAATGGCTAGGATGAATAATCCCCATTCTCTTAACTCATTGAGGTATCCGGCCACTGACACGACATGTAGGCGCAACGGCAATACAAACCATACAAGCCATCTCGGACAAGGTTGGCCACTTGGCAGTATTTCAAAGGACTCCTAATTGGACAGCTCCACTACGAAATAAGAAGATCAGCCCCGAGGAAATGGATGAGATTCGCACAAGATACCCAGAAATTTTCCGCAGATGTTCCGAATCCTATGCTTGTTTCATCCACGTTGGCAACAGCCAGGGCGTGTTCTCTATGACGGAGGAGGAGCGGCAAGAAAAGTGGGAGAAACTATACGCCGAACCCGGCTTCGCCAAAGTTCTGAGTGTCTCTTCAGACATCTTCACAGACCACAGAGCAAACGAGCTTTACAGCAAGTTTCACGCTGATAAGATCCGCGCACGAATCAATGATCCCGAAGTGGCTGAGAAGCTGATTCCCAAAAACCATGGCTTCGGGACAAGGAGGGTACCTCTTGAAAGCGGTTACTTCGAGGTTTTCAATCAGTCAAATGTCAAGTTAGTTGACATCAGGGAAGACCCGATTTCTCAAATCACAGAAACTGGTGTCCAAACGGGAGATGCGTTCTATGAGCTTGATGTTCTTATCTACGCTACTGGCTTCGACGCTGTCACTGGATCTTTCAACGCAGTTGATATCCAAGGCCGAAATGGAACGAGTCTCAAGGATGTCTGGGCTGAGGGCATCAGGACGTTCCTCGGACTTACTGTCCAGGACTTCCCTAATATGTTTATGATTATGGGTCCTCATCAAATGTTTGGAAACATTCCAAGGTATGGTCTTCATAATTATTTGCTATGACTAGTACTGACAGGTTACCTTTCAGATCCATCGAGTACGCAGCAAACTGGGTTGCCGAGTTTATTCGATATGCTCGTGACAACAAAATCATCAGTGCTGAAGCAACAAACAAAGGTATGGAGGATTGGACGCAACATGTGCACGAATGCGGAAAAGGCTTACTGGCCAATGAAGTTGACTCATGGATGACTGGTGTCAACAAGAACTTGGCCCATAAGCAGAAGAGATCCATGACGAGATACAATGGCCCTGCACCAGGGTATCGAAAGAGATGCGATGAGGTCAAGGGAAGAGAGTACTCAGACTTTGTGTTGAGATACGCTTGAATCATACAGTCCATTAGAATTTAAATATTATTAAGATATGACAATTCGTGATGAAACCGAAACATAAGAGATGCTACAGGGAGTCTGGTTATTTAGACAGCCTCATCTAAAAGTTGTTGTTGAGCAGATATCAGGCGGCATCCTTACACAGATTAGCACTACTTATGGTAAGCTTATTGATGCACTTGAATACAATCCATTGTGTATGTTATCGATCCATTTCAAAGTTTCCATAACTTTGGAAGATCGATGTTACCGTGGATAAGATATCATTGTCTAGGTGGATTTAACTTCAAAATTCCGAGCCTCAGGGTTCGATAGTGCCCAAGTAATTCCCTCCTCCATAATTTTATCCCATCTCTTAGACTCCGTCAACTGGTCCCCATATCTACGGAACCCATGGGGTAGTCCCTTGAAGACATGAATATCCGTAGGTACACTATCGTCATTCGATGTCAGTAGCCATAAATATATTAGAACAATGCCTGTTGACATACCCTGCCTCAGCAAGCTTCTTGCCATACAAGAGCCCTTCATCCCGCAGAGGGTCGGCACCAGCGATTCCAAAAACAGTGGGAGGAAGACCCTCTACCTGAAAAGCTGATGCATTTCCGGTGTTTGCCCGGAAGTCCTCAGCATCTGGGGAAAAGAATGGGAATTTCAACATTCCAGTAAAAAAGTCAATGACCTTCTTGGGAAGGATAGGAGCATCCTCGTTCTGGACATATGAAGATACCAGGGGACTTTTGAGTTGGTCAATTTGTGACTGATTATAATCCTTATGAACCAAGGCTGGTATCATCAGGATCTGTCCAGCGATCTTGGGATATTGGCGTATATCTGATGCAGAGATATTCTGTCTCAAAGCCAGAGCGGCTGCTAACTGAGCACCTGCGCTGATACCGCCAATGACAACCTGTTTAGGTTTGCCTTGAAGCTCTTCGATGTGATCATGTACCCAATAAAAGGCATCTTCGACATCATTCCAAGCTGTAGGGAAAGTATGTTCCGGCGTGTGACGATAGTTTACATTGATGACGGTTACTTTCGCTCCAATTGCGATTCGTGAGGATATGGCATCTTCGGATGAGAGTGTTCCGAATAAATATCCTCCGCCATGAAGGTGGATATAAATCGGTAGGCGAACATCGTCTGCTGCATCGATAGGTCTATAGCATCGTGCTTCTATGAGAGAATTGTCTCTCGTAGGAATCTTGTGATCTTTCATACAGACCAAGTGACCCAGCTCCTTCATTTCATTCGCCGAAATCTCCTCACGACCTTTGTTGATTACTGCTTGTCTCTCATAGATATCCGTAAACGCAGGTGGAGACAGGAGACTCGCCTCTACCGCAAGCCATTCGGTAGACTTAGGGCCATATTCTGAAAAGTCGCACATGATGAATGATTTGGTGTTGTGTCAGTAGATATCTCTGGTTATTGTTTAGTCTCAATAAGTCATTCATGTCACCAAAACGCCTAATTGAGGGATATCGATGCCTTAGAGTGCATGATTGGCCCGAGGCATGTGATTCCGTACCTGGTCCTGGCATCGTACCTCGGCGCAACCCCACAAAATGAGTTTGAATTGGATAATTAAACTCTGGCAACTCCCGATTGGGAAAGCCGCCCAACAGTTTTGAAAGAAGAAGTTCACCTTGTTGACCTCATGATTAAATATTGCGCAGTGAGATGATTCTTTGTATCATTTTATAGCAAGAGGCTCATCAGCGACTTAAAGACAAACTGCGCCATGGCCGAAATACCCACCCAGCCACCTTCCCGTTCACTAAAGAATAAAGTCGCTATTGTCACAGGCGCGGGCTGCTTTGGAGATGGCATCGGCAATGGCAGGGCGATATCAATCATGTTGGCCAACGAAGGCTGTAACGTGATATGCCTTGACATGGATCTGGAATGGGCAACAAAGACGGCTGACATGGCCAATCAAAGCTCAGCTACCAGTAAGGCGATACCAGCACAAGGAAATGTCACAAATGAAGATGATTGTGAGAAGTCCGTCAACCTTGCAATGAAGGAGTTTGGTCGTGTGGATATTCTTGTCAATAATGTCGGCATAGCAGGCGCCTTGGGGACTGCTGTTGATGTGGATATGGCCAAATGGACCATGGGACTTGAGGTAAATGTTTCAAGCATGGTTTTGATGGCGAAGTATGCTATACCCGCAATGGCTAAGAACGATGGCGAAATCAAGGGGTCTATTGTCAATATGGGGAGTGTAGCTGGGCTGAAGGGCGGTACACCTCACCTCTTGTATCCAACCGCAAAAGGGGCCGTGGTAAACATGACTAGAGCAATGGCCGCTCATCACGCCAAAGACGGTATCAGAGTGAACTGCGTGTGTCCAGGAGTAAGTTCAGAAATTTGAAGACAAGAACACAGGACTAATGGTTTTTAGATGCTATATACACCAATGATGTATGCTAAAGGCATGTCAGAAGAGTCAAGGGAAGCGAGGAAGGCGAGGAGTCTACTCGGGACTGAGGGTACAGCTTGGGATGCTGCCTGCGCTGTTGTCTTTCTGGCAAGTAACCATGCAAGATGGATTACGGGAGCTATTTTGCCAGTAGATGCTGGGACAACCGCTGCAGTCGGAACGAGCTTGCCTGCTGGTGCAAGCGTGAATGGTTGAAGTAGTTTACCGAAGGACTAGAAATAGACCCATACCTACACCGTTGATAAGACTTTTGCCTTGATACTGCTTGATATTGTAACGTAACATTAGCCAGATATCTCGCCAGCTCAAAAATGACATGATCTTGTCAACCTTTCATGTACCAATGAGTCACAGCTATTTCGCTCAACTATATGCTAAACGGTATGGAGAGCCTTTGTAGTTCATTCAAGAATGATTTGGATTTATAAGCGGGACTAATCATGTAATAACGCCACTCTTGCTTTAATCTTCCCTTCACCCAGTGCCCCAAGCACTTCCTGAAAATCAGGAAGCTTTCTGGTTTCAACTCGTGGGCTGATGTGACCAGAAGCAATGAGGTCGAGAACCTTTTTCAAATCTCTGACTTGACCACCATATGAGAAGATGAAAGAAAGCCTCTTCCTGGTGCCGATCTTCATGTGGATTGTGTTTTCTGTGTCCAGACTTCCGATGCAGAGGAGTTTGCCCCCGCGACGTACTGAGAAGATGTTAATTCTAGGCCAGTCAGAAGTCAAAGAAGATATTGGCTTACCGATATGTTGAGCGTCTTCGAATGTCTGATGGGTTCCAACGAAGTCAAGAACAGTGTCGATCTTTCCTTCTAGACCATTATCTTTGACAAAGTCTTGAGGCCGCTTTCCCACTGGAACGATATCTTTTTCAGGTATACCCAGAGCTTTGGCTTCATCAAGCAGTTCTTGTCGGATATCAGAAACTACCACTCTTGACCCAATATGACGAACGATCTGAAGGGCATTGAATCCTAGACCACCAAGACCGAATAAAAATACTGTTTCATGTTTCTTCACTTCTCCTCTCCTAGTGATGGCGTGATAGGCTGTGGTCACAGCGTCGGTGGCCACTGCTGCTTCGGCTGGCGTTACACCTTCAGGAACCTTGACTGCAGCTCGAATATCGACAGCTGTAAACGGCGCGTAAAAGCCATCCTGGCCAATGCCTGAGTGATGGCCTCTTTCACACAGTTGAGATAGATCGCGAGAACATTCGGTGCAATCGTCTTGGCCACAGCCTGGGACCGCATGAAGAGCTACAATGTCTCCCTGCCTACCACTCAGCACTGGGCAAGTCTAAGATTTGAAGAATTTCTCTTACCACTTTCAGTCCTTTGTCTTGAACATTGCTGCCTATTTCAATAATCTGTCCGCAACCTTCGTGACCCAAGATATACTTTTCCTGGAACCAAGCTGCTTGCTTTTCTATTGTCAGAAGAGAATGGTCGCTTCTACAAACTAGAATATTGGTCAGAGTTTAGTCGACTACCACGGGGGAAGACTCTTTATACCGCCAGATGCCAGCATCTTACAAAGAATGCCATTTGGCAATACTTTCGGAACGGGTACTTCTTCGAAAACCTCGAATATGTTAGTATATTAATAGATGCAAGTTGGGAGCTTATAATACCGGTTTTGGGCTTCCTTTGTGTTTTCTCCATGCAAACATGGTTGCTGGCACTGTTTCAGAATCCATAACAATTGTGCTGAAAGTTATTCAATAATTCAAATGTAGAAAGCAAAGTTGAATGTCTCACTTAAGTATAGGTATAGGTAGCAGTAGTCCAGCATAAATCACACCATGTTGTTCGGCTTTCTGAGAGTTGTAATCAGCTTGGTTTCCTTTTGTAGACTAAGACATTCTTAGTAACATTTTCTACCGAGGTTCTGCATCTGCAGAATGCGGGGGATTGACCGCCATCTAGGATGGCAATGCTCTCGGCTTTCCTATAAGGGCTTAGGTCTAGTAAGAACGAACTCTACCACTTAGAACGATGGGTTACTGATTTATTAATAGCTGCGGCGGAGGAGAGGATGTGATAAGTAGCCTAGAGCAAGGCGTAATGTTTTTACCAGATGGCTCCTAGGATTTCTACATATAAACTTACTTAGAATATCGCTGGTAGTGCCTCTATAATTGTTTCTATAGGGTAGTTCTATATCCAATTGTCGTATGCGTGCTGTTGTCTAATGACTATAAGAGCGTTAGTAGTGACCTCTGCCAGGTGATTGCTGGGTTAAGGTGTCCAGTAGAGAAGAAGCTATAGTTGGTAATTTTCAGCTTCGCTAAGTATACCTATATACTTCATTTTATATAAAGCTACTATCAGTATAGCTTGATATTGTAGAAAGTCCCAGTAGTAGCCTCTTCCTCTTATATAATTTATGTATTCTATATTCAACTTAGAGCCCCCTATGCAATGGTTGAATGTACAATTAATTATCTGAAGTTGAAATCATGCAAATGTTACGTATTAGGTATTGGATTCCCCTAGATGACGTGTCCTTGTACGGGAGCGGATAGACTTCCGACTGGTTTCTTCAGTATTTTAACCCGGGGTTGTAAATGACTCAAGCAGGGGTCTCTAAGCGGGGTTACATAAATAAATCAACAATCATTGCATCTTCCAACTGTCCACAAACGATTTTAACTCTGTCTTCATAGCTCGACTCGGCGCATTACAGTCGCGCGACTCCTTCATCATGGTGAGCAAGTCATCAGAAGAGCCGAATCGGCAGCCCGACGATATCCTCAACCCTCCAGTCGCAGCAAACACACCTCCATTGGATGAGAGTAACTTGGAGGTTGATGTGAGTCGCTGATTCTCGCTTGCGATAATAATTGATGTTACTTTAGTTAGCTGACCTGTCATCAGGATGATCTAGATGCTAATGATTCGCTTCACAATTCGTCGTTTGTCATGCGCTGCCCTTGATCCCCTGCCCCTGATGTACTGACATCTCAATGACAGCATTGGGCCCAGTAGCTATCTTTCCTCTCTCCAATCGAACATATATAACTACAGGTAAACAACATGGCTCACAATAGCTACGAACGGTAAGATATACTAACAAGACATTGTAAATTTTACAGATTTGAAGTAAGTGACGTTGCAAATGATTATCTCACATGAGGGTCGCTATAGGCCTAACATGGCATCAGAATGGACGTCGCTATCATGCTTTCCGCGAGGGCACCTATCTTGTCGTACGTGCCTAGCATCCTTTTTGATGGTCCTTGTCTAAGCCTATCTCATACAGCCCAACGACGACGAAGAGCAAGATCGAATGGATCTTGTTCATCACATATACAGCTTGATTCTCGATGAAAAGCTTCACCTTGCCCCAATTGATAAAAATCCCCAGCGTGTACTCGATCTCGGTACAGGGACTGGCATCTGGGCAATAGACTTTGCAGAGTAAGCTTGAAGAGAACTTAGTAGGCGCCTTGGTCGCAGACTGAACACCTCACTAATGAGATGTGTCTTAGCGAGCACCCTTCAGCCGAGGTTATCGGGAACGATCTCAGTCCCATACAACCTGAATGGTACTCTGGTCATTCTTTTTCGCTATAGGCAATGATGCTAACAATTCAGGAACCCACCGAACTGTACGTTCGAGGTTGATGACTACGAGGACGAATGGGTGTACCGAAAGGAATTTGACTTCATCCATGCACGCGAGCTAGAAGCATGTGTCGGTGACGAAGATCTGTTGTTGCAGCGAGCCTTTCGACACACGCGTTCAGACGGCTATATCGAGTTGCAGGGCGTCGCTGCGCGCTTTGAGTCAGATGATGGAACGATCGAACAAGCGCCTAATGCTCAAATTTGGATGAAGAATCTGATTGAGGCTTGTGCGAAGTTCGGCAAGCCTGTAGACTGCGCAGATAAATGGAGAGCCAGGTTGGAAAGGGCAGGGTTTGTCGATGTTCATGAAGAAATTCGCAAGGTACGAGCTGTGTTTCATGACTCTCGGATGCTGTCGAGATGGCTGTCACTAACCGCTGGACACAGTTGCCTATCGGAGCCTGGCCCAAAGATTCAAAGCTCAAGGAGCTTGGTAAATACCAAGCAATCCAAGAGCTGAAGGTCATTGACTCCTACACGCCTAAGCTTTTTGAGCATGTCCTTGGTTGGAACGAACAAGAGATCCAGGTATTGATGGCACAAGTCAAGAAGGAACTAAGAAATCCTACTGTTCATCTTTATCTTCCTGTTTACATTGTCTGGGGGAGGAAGCCTTGACCGGTTCAGCGTTACGAGCAAATGTTGTGCAAACTATTTAACAAGGCCAAACGCCCTCAGCGTCAAGTCCGCTGTAGTTTTCGATAACACAAGTCATCTGTCATCGGTTAAAGACTCTAAACTCCATTGAACTGTTTTGCTCTCAATATAGCGCGGCGTTGTCTCTACTTCTCCTCTCTTTTCGTATGATGAGTTACCATTCGGTGACAGCTGATGCTCCATTGTCAGTGGGGCGAGTTAGTCCCACTAATTGTGGAAAACAACCAGAAACAATCAACGTGAAGCTAGAATGTCACGACACCTATCCCCATTAAGACGCCATCTGGAATACCCCGCATTGTAACAGGCGATTCTGAATCCAGAACAAGCGTAGAGTTTTACCCTCCCTCTTAGACATTTAAATATTCGAGCAAGGTCAAATCAGAAAGTGACTCGCGTCCCAACCAAATATCATTCATTTGAGATGGAAATAATGGCTAATAAAAATACTCAAGAATCGTCCAGTCATCGCCCTCATCAACCACCTCAGCAGCGAACAAGACCCCAGCGTGCCAGTCGGGCATGCCTTAGCTGCCGCGTGAGAAAAGTCAAATGTGACGTGGTGACATCAAGTCCTTGCAGTAATTGTCGCTGGGATGGTACTCAATGTCTTGTACCACGGACCCGTCGAAGCAGGTACCTACCTACACCACTAGCACCACAACAACAACCTGCCAGAATAACTACTGACTATTTCTATTAAGAAAGATCCATCTCGGCTCCGAAAATGATAATAATCCACAACAAGAGGCTGGGGTGATATACTTTAACTATAACGATGGACAAATATGTGAAAGACACGACCGCATCGAGGAGCTGATTATGGACGAAGAAGTTGAAGACGTCAGCAATCATAACTCCGATGAACCTGGACCAATAACGGAACAAAGTTGTAATATTGATGCAGATGGTTTGGGCGACCTACTTCAAGGACCGAGTAGTGTTGCATCTACACACGAGTCGACCGCCGAAGACGCATTCGCTAGGCTTCCAGCTTTCATCAAGAGGCCATCATTCAGCGATCCTAGCTACGTAACCTTTCTACAATCTCAGAGCGTCTTTTCCCTACCTTCGACCTCCATACAATGTGAGCTTGTCAAATCCTTCGTTGAGTATATTCACCCTCGCATGCCTTTATTGGATCTGGAAGCCTTCCTGGAATGTTTTAGCTGCCCAAATGGCAACAGCGGTCAGATCAGTCTGGTCCTTTACAATGCCATTCTACTTGCTGGATCCATCCACCTTGAACAGGATATTATATGTAGATACGGATATTCTGATAGAAGAATATTGGGGAATGAACTTTACAAGCGGACTCAGGTGAGTATACGTCAGCAACATGACAGGAATTATATAGAGGGAGGAATCTAACATTTTCCTCTAGTTACTATTCGATCTTGAATCAAACCCTGATAAGTTAGCGGCTATTGAAACCGCGCTTTTGCTGACCTGTCGGGGGGTACCGAACGATGAAGTCAAGGGCTCGTGGTATTGGGTTAACACAGCAATATCAATGGGGTATTCCATTGGACTGCATCTCACTTCCACTACAGCAGATTCATCTCCAAGAAAGCGTAGACACTTCACTAGGCTGTGGTGGTGCTGCCACGTACGAGATAGTGTTCTTTCATTGGGAATGGATAGACCGACTCGGATCAAGGAGCAAGACTTCAACGTTCCTATGCTGGAGGTCGCCGATCTAGAATCTGACCTTCTTACACGACAGCACTCGCTACTACAGCATGGAAGCGTGGGCCCATTCGATAAGACGAAAGAATTGGAATCAGCTGAGCTTTGTGTTCAAAAGACCAGGTTGAGTGTGCTCATCAACCAGATCCTAGAAGTACAATCAGGAGCAAAGTCTCAACAGGACGACAATGAACCAGCGCCAGCCAACAATGTCGACTGTATAAGACGCTTACATGCAGTCGATGCTTCTCTAAGGTCCTGGAAGAGAGCCCTGCCCAGATCATGCTCTTACAGGCCATTGGTTGGTCGCAACGGGGAGATTGGCGGAACAGCAGTCGATGTTCGCCGACATTTACTGCACATGGTCTACTACACGTCTCTATACACGCTCCACGCGCTACAATCGCTACCGAGCTCCCCATGTCAACTTGGTAGCAGGAATATTACCCAATCGCAGGAAATGTCACAAGCTGTGATTTCAGACTCGACAAACAACATCACGCGCCTCGCAGCCGAACTAAGTCAACATAATTTGGATGGCAACTTGCCTATAGGTGCTATGACAGCTGTTTTTCCTGCTATATCTATGCATATGATCAACATGAAAAGTCAAAGCAAAGCGGTGCGAAATAGCGGAATCGTTGGCTTCCGACTGTGTGTCAGGATATTGAACAAGATGCAAAATTTATACTCGGCAGCCGAGGTAACGGTTGGCTTCCTGGAGACAGCTGTTTCCAAAGACTCTTTGGCAGACCTTGGCCGAGATGCCGATCAGAATTTCCAATTTGTTCAGACAACTCATTCGGATCCAATGACTGCTATTCAAGCCTTGACAACGCAAATCTCCCAGACCAATCCAGAAGGGACGTCTTTGCCACAATCATCTTGGACCTTATGGGATTATGACGTGAATGCCAAAACGCAGCCTCAGATACCGGATCTCTTTAGCAACATTGACGTTAACATGGATGATGGATTTCGCCTTGGTTTAGCAACAGAAGATTCAATTCACGATATACCATACGGACTTGATCTAGACTTCCATACCACTGAAATCGATAACTGGATGGATGGTAAACCTCAGGGATCTGAGTTGGACGACAGCAATATCGATGCATATGCAGCACTCTCGTCTCAGTGGTTGACCACAACACTGTCCTTCGGCTCCCCATGATAATTCAGCGTGTACAAAGACAGTCTGAGTCGTTATGTAGACAACACATTCTCATATCACTATGGATGACTGTAGCAGATTCAAATATATTAATTAATGAGTTTTTCGTTAAAACTATTCCTATGAGATAGGATAAACCTCAACGTCCGATTGATTTTAATTATACTATGATAATTAAAACGCACGACTTAAGTATCTAGATGGGTTCATTATACATTTATCTCAAAACTTAAACTTAGGACAGTGCATTTCCCCCTTTTTCATCAATTACGTCCATTTGTCCTTGTTGTCACAGCATCTTGAACACTGCCGATTTCGCTATTCCATTCCCCTGAGAATAGCTCACATGCAGATCGTGATTAGAAAGGAGTGTTATGTGAACCGAAGGTCTGTGGCCCTACGGTATAGACGAAATGTTGACAGTGAGAGAATTTTATATCTGTTTCAGCAAGGTTTGGCATGAAGAATCGTGGATTGACAATCGTCTGACTTGCGAAAGTAATGGGAATACCTTATCATGTGATACAAGCTATTACATCTACAGTGACTAGCTAAATGCTCCTCATATAGCAAGAATCCAGTCTGAACCATAATGATGTTTATCTTGTTTGGAAAGCCTTGGCTCGTTCCAAGTATTGACGGGCTCGTTACTCTCCTTCTCTTTAATAAATGCTGCCTCACAAGATTCAAAGTACATCTTGGGCTGTTCAGCATAAAAGGCATCATAACTGGCGTCCAAAGCTGCCTCCAGCGATGCGATATCACCCTTGGGGTGAAGCACAGTCCATGGGCGCGAGCATGCCTTACCCTTACAGTCCTTCATGACCATTATCAGAGAGTCTAGACGATACACAACAGCATGCAATGGCCTATTGCCAAGGTTAAATTGGGCTGCCGCATTTTGAGCATGATAAGAGCCTGATAGGAGGTTGACAGTTTGCTCAGGATCATTCTACGCATGACAATGTTAGCATTTGGTGGGAATTAAGCCTGAATCGGTTATCTCACCTTGAGGTCATATAGCTCCCTTTCTCCAGTACACCAGACGGAGTAATAGAGACTAAAAGCATTGTTGGACATGCGCAGTCCCTTGTAAGTGTTGTTGACATAGTAGTTGACGAATCTCCCTGCTTCAAAATTCTCATCACTGGAGAAGCCATAATGACCCTCGGGCACTCCGTGACCCCAGTACTCAATGGCAGCATGCTCAATTCTACCGTTTGTCTGTTCGGACTCTGAAAGAGGCATTAACTCTCCATCAGTCTGCTTGTCAACACCTGCAAGCTTCATTATAGTAGATGCAATGTCTGTGTGTGTTGTGACGGCATTGATCTCACCACCTTCCTCTATGCCTGGTCCCCGAAGGAACATGGGGATGTGGATATCGGTATCATATCCACATTCCTTACCGGGGTGCATGCGGTGCTGACTGATGTGATAGCCGTTGTCGGTGGAGTAGAAGATGTATGTGTTTTCAATCTCGCTTGCAGCTTCGATCTTCAGGACTAGCTCGTGCAACATTTCGTCGACAGACTGGAGTGCACGGAGTCGTTGTTGTTGGTAATGGTCATTGTACAGTATCACACTCTCGTTAAGACCGTCAAGTCTTCCTGGCCAGCCTGCAGCGCCTTCAATGAGAGAGTTGAAGGACTTCCCACGGGGAATTTTGTAGTCGTGGAACAAATGTTCATGACGATAGGCACTCTGGGGAGTTGAGAGGTAAGTCTTGTTGTTCTTCTGATCCAATACCCAATTTGAGTGCGGTGCGATAGGGGCAACAGTCAGAAACCATGGGCTTTCGTGAGATAGAGCCTCATCAAGTAAATCGTATGCTTTGGCGGCCACCACGTCTGTGTTATACTGGCCAGCATAGCTTACAGGCTTCTCGCCGTTGTGGGACATCTTGGTATCCCAGTACCGGTACGTATATGGGTCGAGCAAAAAGTCAGAGCCGTTGAAACCCCGTGCGTAGGGGCGGTCATAGTTTGAGACACCATGAAAGTTCCATAGTTTGCCAGAGTAGTAGGTGTTGTACCCTACATCCTGCATCCATAGAAATAGGTAGTCATCGTTTATGCCAACATCAGCAACCTTTGGGTAACCTCCGTGTGGCGGGGAGACATTTGTAACGTTGTGGTTATGTGCAGCCTTGCCTGTCCAGAGGGTCGCACGTGAAGGACAACACAGAGCTACTGTGCAATAGTGTTGGTTAAAGGTAGTGCCTTTTGCTACAACATCGGACTATCAAGTCTCATATTAGTGACTAAATCTAAAATATGGTGGCACAAAAAAAGCAACATTACTCACTTTGAGATATTGCATGTGATCAACACTCTCCATGTGCAAGTCCTGGTCATCTGTGAGAATGAACAAGATGTTTGGACGCTTGGCCTGCACGAGGCCCGTGAGTGCCAATAAAGTGTATAACGACTTCATGCTGATTGATGATTTAGTACAAAATTCCGAGTCCGTCGTTATCTTGATGCCTTCCTCGTGGACAGGACGAATAAATGCGATTTATGTATGCCGACCTAACTATTGCGGATTCATCATCAAGTTCTGTCGTGGATTGCATTCAGGCGTGTCGATCAGTTCCCTTGACGGTTAGTTAGCCCAGAATCCACCGATCCACCCTCCGGCTGTACTCGGTCCATGCTTTGAGGCTACCATGATCATCGTCGCATTGTGTCTCGGACCGAATGTCCCACGGGGCCCGCCGGAAGAATTGACTTGGTCGTTAGTAAAATCCGAAGAAAGATTCTCAATGTTTCTGAGCGTGCATTTAGTTGTTATATGCATTCATTCTATAATCTTTGATCACCTATCACGTCGCAAAGCATGCTTATTGATTGTTCAGGATTTATTCTTTCAAACTCCAACATTAACTTCCAGTAAAGGTATCAAAAGGAGAATCAACTGAATATTACATGAAAATGTTACCTACTAACAACCTCGAACCTGAACTGGTCGATGAGCGGACGCCTCTCATAACCTCACAAGGTAGCATCAAGACACCTCAGGAGGAGGCACAAGAAGTCGAATCCCAAGACAATGAGTCTGTGGCTCGCTCAATTCTTCCCACTTTACTTGTTGGTTAGTGAAGATATTTCATGGTTTCAGAGCTTTACACGAGACCTAATAGCGCTACACAGGGTTGTTCATTGCGCAGGCGGACTCATCTATCGTGCTTGCAACCAGCCAAGAGATTGCATCCGAGTTCAATGTCCTTTCAGATGCCTCCTGGCTAATAACATCATATGCGTTGGCGCAATGTGTCTGCCAACCCTTGGTTTGTACTATCTTTAAATGTCGCACTTACTTACATATTTGCTAATCCATGCTCCCTCGCTTTTTAGTACGGGAGAACCAGTGACATATTTGGGAGGAAGCCGGCCATGATATTCTCCTACAGTACCTTTACACTGGGCTGTGTCCTTTGGTCAGTAAGGCCAACAATCATGTTTTGCATCATATGCTTACTGGTCACTCAAGTGGAATTGGAACTAGATACTGGCATGTTCTTCTGGGTCGTGTTGTCAGTGGGGTAGGTGGTGCTGGTATGGTAGGGCTGGTAGCAGTGATCATCGCAGGTATGGTCCCGTGAAGCACAATGGCGCAGCACTAGCCTCGGAGATGACTGACTTCCGAGAGATCTCTTACCCCCTCGGCAAGTCGCAACATGGAGAAGTTATGTCAATGTTATGGCGACCCTCGGTCGATCTTGCGGTGGCCCCCTAGGAGGATGGCTTGTTGACACCATGGGATGGAGGTGGTGAGTTGGTTTTCACAAATATGAATCATTCCGTGCCATCCACTGATCGAATGTATCCAGGTGTTTTATAATACAAAGCCCATTGGCAGCGCTAGCTGTTGTTTTGATCATACTGGTGCTTCCAGTAAATATAGCTGGTTGCGGCACAGGCTCAACTGGCTCGAGCACTATTGATCGTCTCCGAAGAGTAGACTTCATCGGGTTTACCTTGCTACCAGCAGCATTGGTAGCAACATTCTTGGCGCTTGATCAGGCAGGCAAGCTCGCCCCATGGCATACCACTGTTCCGCTAGTGATTTGTGCAATCATTCTACTTATAACCTTCTGGTATGTTGAAAAGTATCACGCTCAAGAACCAGTCATTCCTATGGATCTTTTGGCGAAACGGGACGTCTATATCCCTTACCTGATCATAGCGTTGCAAACTGCGTCGCAATTCATTGTGAGTAAAACTCTTTTCAAGTTCCACCTCCGTGCTGAAAGTCGTTCTTAGATTACCTACACTATCCCAATTTACTTTCCTATTGTGTCTGGGATGTCTGTTGCCTCCGCTGGTAGTCGCATTGTATTTATTGTGATCGGCAATGCCGTGGGCGGGCTACTAACTGGTTGGTATGTCAGCCGTACTGGGCATTACAAGTCCGTCATTTACATGGCTACGACTCTTGGTGTTATATGTTATTGCTTAGTGCTTGTTCGATGGCACGGCAACTCAAGCCTATTCGACAGTTCATACCTTGTACTTGGAGGGCTGGGCATGGGAAGTACCCAAAGTACTACATTCGTGCATCTTGCCGTGGCTTTGGAGGCAAGAGATATTGCTGTTGCTGGAACGACATGGTTTCTATGTCAGAGCGCTGGTATGCTAGTTGCAGCAAATATCTTCAATATGGTACACAACCTTGCCCTGACAGGTATATTGCAATGCGCTTTAGAAGTTGTCAAGAACAAAACAGAGGTAAGTCCACATGATTTAGATTTTTCATTAGATAAAAATTGCTAACCATGAGTTCCAGATTATCGAAGGCGTTTCCTCGAGCCTAGGATACATCAAAACTCTCCCCGAACACCTAAGAGAGACTGTGACTAAAGCGGCGGTCCAGAGTCTTGTTCCCACAAATGGTCCGTATTCTTGTTTTCAGCATTGACGTCCAAGATCAATACATTGAATCTAACTGTGGAGACAGGAATTGCTTTGGGATGTGGAGTGGCCGCTTTGACTATCACGCTATTTATCCGAGAATACCAGCTTGAGACGATGTAACTCTAGGGTATGACATAGAGAATAGAAATTTGTTTGGGAAAATTCTCGATCTTTGGAAGCACATCTGTGATTACTGGTAATATCATCAAATCCCTGTGCTGTTGATATATTAATTGAGTATAATTAAAATTCTGTGAATTTTTCGACAAGATGGTTATCAACGTTGGAGCGTGGTGTCATAGTTCCCAGTTGCTACTGCATATAGACGGCACAGTTCTTACACAAAGATGTGAACTTTCCGGGGTAAAGTGTCAGTACTTGGTGTAGGCGCCACCATTCCGTCCGTTAGGATGCGCGAGCCTAACCGTAACGTCCATAACCGTCGAACGCCTCAACGGTCGAGTTTGCTGTTGCATGTATAGACTTCCAAGTTGCCTGCTAGCACGGGGCTGTGGTCGGGTAAGGCGAGGACTGGACACGTAACCGAGATGATGAGGAACATCCCTGCATGAGTGCTGGACGGGTAGCCTATCACAGGACCGAACTGCTTACCCCGGAAAAAAAGATTTCGATGGTCTAGCAGTAGCGCCCCCTCCATGATGTCTAATTCAGTCCAAGTATGGCGTGCTCTGGTTGTACTCGGCCATGTTCGGTTCTCTGCAAAGTAGCTAACGCTAGGCAATTCCAGACTCATCTTCCCGCAAAGCTCTACCAGGGAGGTACGAAAATCGCATCTTCAATATCGGATCACACGTCATGTCGACCCTAGATATTGAGACCATCACGGAGTATAGGTCAAACACTTAAAAGACAACTCGGATCCATACCTCAATAATGCGATAGCTCAATCAGACCTGGGTACCTCAGATCAATTCTGTGTCTTAACTCTGTTGCCCTATTCAACATTATTATCTCAGTCCAACCTCGTCACAATGACTCAATCGGCAGATGTTGAGAAGTCATCTGCTACGGAGGCCATTGGCGAAGGCCACGGTAGCCTTTGTAGCAACAAGGGAAGGCAGTCTGGTCCAGAAACACGAGACTGGACTAATCAAGAGGAGAAAAAGATCAAGCTGAAGTATGTTCCACTATGTCATTGTCTTAGCAAATAATTCATGCCGTACGTTTCTGCATACTAACATTGGAACTACTCGGCAGGCTTGACCTTGTCTTACTCGGAAACCTGATGCTGGGCTTTTTCGCCTTGCAGTTAGATAAGACAAACCTCAGCAGCGCTATCACCACGACCTTCGTCAAGGACATCGAGATTACCAATAACATTGTCAATAATGGAAACCAGCTCTTGCTTGCTGCCATCGTTATCTTCGAAATACCCTCCAATATGATGCTCGCCAAGTTCGGTGCCCCTACGTGGTTGACTTTCCAATGTTTCTCCTGGGGATTGGTGGCCACTTTCCAGGCTTTCATCAACAATAAGGCCTCTTTCTATGCGACTCGCTTCCTACTGGGGCTGTTCGAGGCTGGGTATCTTGCAGGAGCATTGGTTGTGATTGGCATGTTCTACACCAAGCAAGAGATTGCTCTTCGCATGACAGTCCTCTATACAGCAAACTATGTTGCAGCTGGGACAAGTTCCTTGATCGCAGCCGGAATCTTCAATCTGGATGGCGCTTCAGGACTTGAAGACTGGCAGGTATGTGTGTCGTCTCTCGCTATACATTATCTTATCATTCTAATCTCCTCTCTTATCTAGTGGCTGTTTCTCATTGATGGCATCTTTACAGTCGTTGTTTCATTTTCTTTTGTCTTCCTCCTACCGCGAGCACCTTCATGGACACGACCTCTTATCAATATCCCCGCTCTCGATGTATTCAACGACCGTGAGCGACAGATCATGTCACGTCGAATCACTCTCGAGGATGGAAGTCGAGGTGTGAAGCTCGGCTCCATCAGTATAATGGAAGCTGTGCGATACCTATACAAGAACTATTTCATTTGGATTCATGCAATTATTGCATTTATCTCCCTTGTCCCTAAAGGAGGCCTGCTTCTTTACGGTCCCACAATCGTCAAGAACCTCGGTTTCAACAAATTCAAGGCCAATCTTCTCGTATCAGTCTGCAACTACGCTCTCGTAGCCTTGGCACTCATCGCAGCTTGGGTTTCGGACAGAGTTAAGCTTCGTGGCCCTATCTGCTTCATCTGTACCTGCTACGCTCTGATAATGGCCGGTGTTCAGTACTCCCTTGTCCTCAATACTGACAAGTGGGCGAAATACGCCGTGTTTGTTCTATTTATGGCTGGCAATGCAACCTTTCAGGGCATCAATAGCGCCTGGCTTTCATCGAACGTCCGAGACACCAAAGCTCTTTGTGTTGGTCAAGCACTTGTTGTTATGGGTGCAAACCTTGGTGGCCTGGCAGGGCAGCAATTGTTCCGCGATGAGGATGCTCCTAAGTATACACATGGATTCTTGGCTATCATGTGTTTGTATGCTGCAACATTGGTTCTTGTTATACTTGTGACAGGCCTGTACTGGAGCAAGAATCGCAAGTTGGCCAGGACCTCAGGTACAAAGAATGGGAATAATCGGGAGGACAAATTAGGCGAAGGCCAATTTCAAATTTAAGTTTTATAACGATATAAGTACCACAAGAGATATTTATATTCTGAAACGGTATTAGAGAGATGTTAGAGATTGTCAATATTACCTAAGCATTATTTACACTCTAACTATAATAATGGCTTGAAATAATTAAAATGTAAAATAAATACTATATTTAACATTTATTCATCTTTAGGAGCGGACCATAAGTGTGATGAAGCAACATGCTCCTCTAATGGATACTTCTGCCCTGGAATGCCATAGAAGTTCTCACGGTAAGTGCCTCCAGGCACAGCATAATCATCCCAGAAGAGTCCTCTGCTTCGTAGCTCAGGGATCAGGAGATCAGAAATATCCTTGAAGGATTGCGGGAAGAGAACATAGCCCTGTAATAAAGTTAGCAATAGGCAAGTCAAATGTCATTTGATGAACATACAAAGTTGAAGCCGTCAACGCCAGCTTCAGCAACCCATTCATCGAGGCTGTCTGCAACTTGGGCCGGTGTGCCGACAAGCAATGGTCCGTTGCCACCGAGACTTACATGCTCTGCCACAGTGTGCTTGGTCCACTTCGAGTTGACGGGGGAGAAGCGAGCATAGCCCTCAACGGTAGATCTGATAGGTTGTCAGCACAATACAAGTAACGAGGCAGAGCGGGTTTCATACTTAACAGCATTGCTTTCCACCTGTCTCAACTCCTCGTCATCACCGTACTGGTTTAGGTCCATTCCAGTCCAGCCTCCAAACAGCGATAGAGCTCCTTCAAGCGAAGCATACTGCTTATAGTCATCGTACTTTGCCTTTGCCTCCTCCTCAGTGCGTCCTAGAATGGGAGTAACCAGGGCAAGAACTTTGATGTTGTTTGGATTTCGGTTGAAAGTATCCTTGGCCGTCTGCCTGATCTCCGCAATATTCTTCTTCGCCACGGCAGGAGCATGGGCCGAAGTGAAGATTGCCTCTGCGTGCTGAGCAGCAAAGAGCTTACCAGCCTTTGATGCTCCAGCTTGCAGCAGAAGAGGAGTGCGCTGGGGACTGGGATTGACGATGTGAGGGCCGGCGACGTTGAAGTACTTGCCCTTGTGTCCGATCTCTCGCACACGCGACGGGTCGGTGTAGATACCTGCCTCACGATCCAGCCTGACGGCATCGTCGCGCCAAGAGGACTGGAAGAGCTTGTACATGACTTCTAGGTACTCCTCAGCGATGGCATATCGTTCGTCGTGCTGACAGATGTTAGTCATTGTATCTTTTGAGTTTGTGAATCGTTATTGGGCGGCTGTACGCTTAGTTGTTCTTCTCGCCCAAGGTTGCGAGCAGCAGAGTCCAGGTAACTTGTGACAATCTACGCACGGTTAGCAATGGGCATTGTTTAGTGTCTTGTCTTATCGTACGTTCCAGCCAACTCTGTCCCAATGCGTTAGCTTGTCATAGTAGAGTGTGTTATTTTCAGATTGAGGGCCACGTACCTTCCCTTGGTCAAATGGTCAAGTGTCGACAGTCTTCGAGCCAGGTGAAAGGGCTGCTCGTAGGTCGTTGAGACTGTGACGCCGAAACTGATATTCTTCGTCACAGCAGCCATGGCCGGGATGACCGAAAGCGGTTCAGTGACAGGCCATTGAGCTCCTGAGATGATAGCAGGGTCAAGTGACTTCTTGTAGACATCATATCCGCCTAGTCATGTTCAGTCACAGGATCTCAAAGTTGAATTGTCAGGTTGCTTTACCTAGGACATCTGCAATAAAGATACCGTGGAACTTGGCCTCCTCGAGCAGCTTTGCGAGGTCTGTCCAGTGCTCGATGTCGGTAAACCGCCATGACTGATCATCAGGGTGACGCCAGAGACCAGGCGACTGGTGCCCACTGCCTGTGAATGCTTCATAAGTATACTGTGTCACTCCTTGAGGCAATCAAAGACTTACACATTTCAACGAAGGCATTGAGAATGAGGCTCTTCTTTCCCTCCCCAGTGTTCTCCTGTGCAGACATTTCGGCTAATGTTTTTTTCTTGAGTAAGGAACGGTCCAGGTAGTTGATTTGGTGGAGTGGAATCCACGCAAATTACAGCCAAGATCTTATACAATCTTTTGGTTTACGACGGAGCCATTTGACCGTGTTGTCCTCACGATCCGGCAATTGACGCAGGCCCGCTTTTGATATCGATTCCACGAATCTGCACTGGTGCAAATTGCGTGATATGGGATAATCTGCAGCATCGCCATTTTGAGCCGTCACGCCATTTGAGTTGTATCTTGTACAAGCTACTAATGTCATGGCGACATGCTGACGACATCCACTAAAGCCCACTAGTCTCGGAGCAAAGCCGCGATAATTCAGTCAATGTCGTTTTAAATGTCCCATTCGTTATTGTTCCCTCGTAGGAACCAGCGAAAAGCCATAAACGACACACTATGATTACTTGGTGGTTGAATCGTGGCCAAAAGGCAGTAAATCTTCTCTCGAGGTCAAAGAGCCAGATAACACCAGCAGTTCAGACGAAAGACGAGGACGATTATATTGTTCCAACAACACAGAAAGCAGTCCTTCTGTATGGCGCCCACCAGCCTTACCAGTTGGTTGACGATTACCCTGTGCCTACGGATTTGCAGAGTGATGAGGTTCTCATAGAAAACAGAGCCGTGGGCTTGAACCCAATTGACTGGAGAGGACCGTAAGTAATGTAGCAAATTATGCCAAATATTCAGAAACTAAACTTACTACAGAGATTTCGGTTTTGGTATACCTGATCTTCCGCAGGTCGCAGGTAGAGAGCTCAGTGGACTCCTCGTCCGGAAAGCAGATGACCGTTCAGGCTGGGCAAAAGGTGACCGAGTAGGTGGTACCACCAAGCCCTACACAAACGAGTTACTTACATGAGGCCAGGTGATTGCCATCTCAACAGACTACCGTGACAGTCGCAAGGGCGCTTATCAAGACCATGTTGTGGCCAAGAGCTACAATATTGTGCGGCTCCCTGACCATGTGTCATTCGAGCAAGGATCAACTATCGGCGTCGCCTTTGTTACAGCAGCAGTTGCACTCGGTATTTGTCTTGGTGTAGACTTCGCGGTTGTCGATAACGGTCCAGATGTGCGGCAAGTCGTAGACGGCTTGAACGTTGACTCTCTTCCTAAAGATGTCCACAAGGAGATTGCCCAGCAGATTCCAACGCAAGATCGCCCAGAGGCCGGGGACTGGTTTGTTATCTGGGGAGGTAAGCGTAGCAAGCGTTCCAGCGATGATCATAGCTAACATTTTACAGGCTCGTCAACATCTGCAATACTCAGCGCCCAATTGGCAAAGCTCGCCGGGCTAAGGGTCGCAGTTGTGCTTGACGCAGCAAAGCACGGCTCGAGGCTATACAAAGAGCACTCCATAAAACCAGATCTTGTCATCGACAGTCATGATCCCCAGAGAGCTATTGAGATCATTCGGTCCTGCACAAGAGGCAGTAAGAGGTTCGGACTGGATACGATAGGCAAAGAGACAACAACTTTCCTTATCGATGCCCTCTGCGACACTGCAATCATCCCAGAACCTCAGAGACCTGACGACAGCACGTCTGACACTAGGGAGATCTTGCTGCCACGGCATGTTCACATTGTCGCCCTGTGCTCTGCTCCGAAGATCCAACGCACTGACCTCACACTTCACACAATCCCGATCAAGCTCTTTCATGTAAGCCCGGAAGTAGGTAAGGCATTAACAGCGTGGCTTGGAAGACTACTCCAGAACAATACAATCGCGTACCCAACTATCGCCGGCGTTGGAGATGGCTTGTCGAGTATCAACGCCAGCCTGGATAAAATGAGGAGAGGCGAGATCAGCGGTGGCAAGATGGTTATAAAGTTATAGAACAGTTAAAGCTCCCAGAGTCATAGAGAATCTAAAACGTCTTGAGAAACTTGTTATGGATCCTGCTGTTGTTTTAAGATTGTGAAGACCATGGCATCTTTGATCAGAGCGACTGCTGAAGAGCCACGGCTACAATAATTGACTCGCAGTCCACAAGAGAACTCAAATGCTGCATTGCTGCCTGGGCAACAAGGTGATAAAAATCACATGCAAACAAGGATGCATAAAATGTAGGATTGTATTTCTTAGCAGTAGTTTAGAGTAATAGGGATCTGCTTTCTTATTTATGTTAGCTTATGCCTCCCCCAAATTTATCTAGATTTTCAATAAATAATAATTTATTTATATAAATTAAAACTACAATATAATTTCAAGTTCCGGTTTTTGAGGTCCATGATATTATCAACTGGGATATTTATCTACTTAAAGCTCGATAATTACAAGGCATCATCGCGGACCTACTCATTGCTGGATGTGACCTTCGCAGAGCCCTTGAGCTTAACATCCTCACTCGAAGGGGTGCTGGTTGCATCAATATCCGAACCATAGGGAACACTGCCAAAATGCTTAATTACAGTCCATGCAGGGAGGATTGACACAGCCCAAAGGGCAAGGTTGAAATAGACACCACCGACGCGGGCCATGATAGGGATGGACGAGGTACCGTAACTGATCGCTTGCCATGCTGACTCTGTGCCACGAAGCAGAGCAGCGTACCGCACAATCTCTTCTTCGTCAGAAGCCAAGTTCTGGACGACAAAGTAGCTGTAGATAGACGGTTAGCTCCGATGGCGCGAATGAGTCTAGTGCACTTACAGGAAGAGATAGTTCAGCTGGAAGCCAAATGTAAGGAAGACGAATATAGCAAACGCTGCACCAAAGCCGGGACTGGACCAGTCATAGGTGGGTTGAGATATGTTGAAGCGGGTGACGAGGATGGTTGCCCAAGTCCACCATCCGCCCTGCAGGATCACAAGAACCCAGAATGCGCCTCTAGTCCTGTGCTTCAGCGGAACTGATGTTCGGTCGAGCCAGGCCTGGGCTGTCAGCAAAGTTCAATATTTCTTAATGAATAGGCTACTACATACCCCGAGGATATTGCCACCGATCACAGCGATGATACCAGAGACAAAGGAGCCGAGTGCTCGAGATCGTACTGTGAACCATACTGGAGACGATTGTCAGCAAATTTCTGTAAGAGGCAGCAATTGTAACGTACATGACAGATAGGTAAAGAAGACCGCTTCAGAGAAGACGACTGCTCCAATGTAGAGCACGATGAGAAGGAACTTGGTTGTAAAGAAGAGGCGAGTGATCTTCTTGGTCTCGAGCCAAGGGTTGTTAACGATGGACAGATCAACCTTCTTACCATCTGTGCGCTCGACCTTATTGGGAGGGCTCAGAAAGAGAGCAAATAGCGGTCCTGAAGCTTGTATGGCGATGAAAATGAGGAACACGGTATATGAGACCTGGCCAGCCTCATCACGATCGACGTTGAGACCGAGATTAATAGCACCACCGATAATTTGGCCACTTAGGCGGTATGTAAGCCAGTAGCCGAGAGCTTTACCTTTGTTCCATGGCTCAGGATACGCAATGGCGATTGCCGCTTCGGCCATCCAGAAGACACCGGCCGAGATGCCGCAGAGTGCAGCTCCCAGGATGACAAGCCACTCGTTACCAAAGCGGTTGTTAGTATATAGCCCAGCAGCATACGGGGCGTACCCAAGTCTGTGGTGGTCAGTATAAATTCCTATCAGGTCTATAGATAGAGCACTTACGTTCCAAAGATGAGAGCTCCCTTGATGCCAATGTAGTGAACGAGAACACTACCACCCCAGCAGCTGAGGACCATCAGGCAGAAGGTCAGGGCGTTGGCCGTGTTCACTAAGTATGGCTTTTGGGCTCCTCCGGCACCTAAGGAGTTCATTGCACCCCAGATACCCGGCGCAGCAAGGTTACAAAGACCAAGTATGGTCATGTTATAGAAGGTCGACCGGTACCATTTGACTGCAACAGATGAGCTCTTGTTGATAATCGTGGGCAGTTCAACCAAACAAACCTGGATATTGGCCTGGCTCATAGCCAGATACATTTTCGTTCGACATGTTGAATATGGTGTTGTTCGTGAAATGAAGTGTAGCAAAAGAAAAGCTCCGATGTGCTCGATAATCTGTGTGGGTAAAGAGTACCGGGAACTTGGTTGTCGTCATGTCCAGTTATAGAAATATTCGATCGGCAGTTGGCACGCCCATTGGCGGCCAATTTCCATGGGTAGATGATCTAGATCTAGCACGCCATAGATTGCCATTTTGCGACCATGTGTTGTCATGCTGGGAGATTGGCATGATGTGATTGAGCGGGGTGGGCACGTTATGATAACCATCCCGTCTACGGTCTGGACTAGATTAATAGCTGAATCTGCTATGTTATCGACCACGCTGCAAATCGCTCATATAAACTGTAAACACAGTGACAAATTTGAAAATCTCGATTGAATACCTTAAAAATTCACCATGGGCGACGCTTTTGATTTGGTTGAGTCCCGGCACGATGCAGCCGGTGACAACATCTTGGACGCAGTGAACGGCTTGCCCGTCGGGCTACAGAAGCCCTCAGAGCCGCAATCATATGTCAGTCCTCAAGCAAAGCTCCCTTTGCTCGACAGATACATTGATGAGCCGCGACAATTGCGAGTCGCTATCATTGGTGGTGGTCTGTCAGGGATTCTTGCTGGGGTTTTACTCCCAGAAAAGGTACCCGGCATTCAACTTACAATCTACGACAAAAACTATGACTTTGTAAGGCTCTCCTAATACTCTATCGTCGTGCAGACTATGTTAACATCGCTCAGGGAGGAACATGGCTCGAAAACACATATCCAGGAGTGCGCTGCGACATTCCCTCGCATGTCTACCAGTCAACATTTGCTCCCAACGAGAAATGGTCTGATGAGTTTGCGCCCGGCGCGGAAATCCGTGAGTACTGGCAGGGCGTGGCCAAAAAGTACAACGTCTATCAATATGCCAAATTCGGACACCACGTCAAGAGCATTGACTGGAACTCCGAGGAATCGACGTGGACGTTGACGTTGCGCAAGCGGGATCAGTCTAATCAAGCTACCACGACTGTAGTAGAGACAGCCGACGTTGTCTTCACTGCCACTGGACGGTTCAATGCGTGGAAACTACCAGACTACCCTGGCATCTCCGAGTACCAAGGCCTCCTCAGACACGCCCAGAACTGGGACCCATCGACAGATCTGAAAGGCAAGAGAATTGCTGTGATTGGTAACGGAGCCAGTGGCATACAGCTTGTTGCGAATGTGCAAAAGGTCGCAGGGCACCTTGACCACTACGTTCGAGGAAAAACATGGATTGCCAATTCCTGGGCCGGTGATGACCGCACACTTGAGCCACAGCCGATTTCAGAGGATCTCAAGGCCACCTTCGAAGATCCAGAAGCATACCTGAAGTTCCGCAAGATTACCGAGGACAAGTACTGGCGCGGCTTCGACGGCTTCATCCGCAACTCCGACACGAGCAAGAAACTCAAGGCTCAGTTCATTGACATCATGAAGAAGAGGCTCGCCAAGAAGCCAGAGCTCCTCGATGTCATTGTACCGGACTTCTCACCCAACTGCCGACGCCTGACCCCAGGGCCTGGATATCTGGAAGCCATCGCCGAGGACAACGTGGACTATATCACAAATCCCATCGCACGATTCACCGCCACCGGCATTGAGACGACTGATGGTGTGCAGCGTGATGTCGACGCCATCTTTTGTGCCACTGGCGCAAACCGCGACATGATTCCTGCCTTTGAGATCCGCGCAAATGGAGCCTCCATCGGCGACGTCTGGGGCAAAGAAAAAGGCTACGGCTTCCCCTACACCTACTTCGGAGTGGCTACCCCCGGATTCCCGAACCTATTCTTCCTCGCAGGCCCACACGGCACCGGACCATCCGGGACTGTACCTCACTCTGCCGAGACACAGGTTGCATACTTTGCCAAGATCCTTCGCAAGATATCCCGAGAGGGCATCAAGTCCATCGTAGCATCAAAGAAGGCCGCCGATGACTTCTTAGAGTATGCAGACTCTTTCTTCGCCTCTACTACACTCTCAGAAAACTGTAGCTCTTGGTACAATGGCGGACAACCTGGTGGACGCATCCATGGCGTGTGGCCGGGAAGTGCTACTCACTTAACAATCGTGCGCCGAGAACCACGCTGGGAAGACTTCGAGTACGAGTACTTGGCTGGTAGTGGTAATCGCTTCCAGTGGTACTTTGGAAACGGGTGGACACGGAAGGAGCAGGATCGGGATGAGGACATGACGCCTTATCTGCATAAACCAGGCAAGGTTAGCCTTAAGGATATCCATGAGAGTTGGTGGAGTGTGCCTTGAGTAATACCATTATACATAAATTCTATCAGACTACTACTACCTTGTAACAGGTACAAAGCACTGTAATCACGGATATAGCAAGACTAAAATTATTCATCGGGGCAGGCTTATCGCTAGTTTTAAATACGGTTTAGATGCTTGACTGTACTCATTGTGATAAGGAATTAATAGTGCGTTTGTAAATTGATTGTAATAAAGTCAAGAAAGTAACTATGCAGGAGTCGCAGAAACATATTCTCGCTAAGCTCATAGCACACGCGTCAGGCAGTCAATTAAAGAGCCATAGCAGCAATGACACCAGCGACACCAGCAACGCCCAACATATCGACACCCATAGTAGGAGCAGCAGCGGCCTTGGAGGTCTTGGAGGCGGCACTGGTCTTGGTCGCCTTGGCGGTCTCAGTCGATGTTCTGTCATGTCTTAGTATTGATTCGTCGAAAAATTTCATGTGTCAGCTTACGTAGTGCTTGAGGCGGCCATGACAGGAGCAGCAACGAGAGCCGCGGTAAGGAGGAAGTTCAGCTTCATTTTGAATTGTGGGTGTTGTTTGAGAGATTTATTGGAAAGAATGTGAAATTTTGATAAAGATAGAAATTTACAATAAAGGTTCTTGTCAGAACCTTTTATACTGTGATGTTGTTCTCAATTTCCAATGTATAATATTCCCCAGAGTCTAATTCTCTTAACGTGATTGGCCGACGCGTAAATCGGCATTTTCTTGCCGTATAAGCCGCCTTAAAAGAGTCATGGCGCAGGACATCACAGCCATTGAAAAGGAATACGAGCATAGCCACTGGGTATTTCAGGGTTAGTTGCTTGATCTAGAATCTGTCCTGACATCCAGACCAGTATGCACGCCATAGTTGTGCCTCTCCGTGGTAATTGATCGGCCACTCGCGATGCCGTACTATCCGCAACGTCCAATGGCATCTTCATTTTTTCCTTCGAAATAGGGGATTTTGGAGATTAGAGTAATCTATTTTCCAACTTTATCATCTTCATTCAATGACTTATTGGTTTCCGAATTAACGTTAGAGTTGAAGATATCGAGTACCTGCAGAAGCCTTGGCTGGGCATCTGCTCAAGGCTGAAAAGGAGGATGTGAATACGTAAGCTCGGTCTTTTCGGTGACATACGTGGAACTACTATGTGCAAGTGACGTGTCGCTAACGACATAAACCAATCAGTTCCAGATACATGGTCTGACATTGGTCAAAACAGAGAGTTTCGAATTTCGGTTAATCTCATAGGCAGCATCGATTGTTCACCGACTGCCCAGATTTAGTTGGTTGAATAGATGTTTGTGCATGGCGCTTATGTCCCAATACATCAAAAACCAGATTCTCTGAATGTCAATCCAAAGGATTGGCACTAGGAGTTCAATTTACAAGTGGTTTAGGTCAAACGGGACTAGGGCTGCAGGGTAAATATCCTGAAGGAAGTCATTTCCACACATCAAACTGTGGTCCCAATCCAATGAGTTCATTGTTGATTCTTCCTGATCATCCTCCAGTGGATGCAAAAAGTCCGTGGTTACATGGATGCTCACTCGAGTGGCACTTCCCGTGGAAGCATTGTCGACGTTGCTTGGGAGTTCGGCTGGGAGGATAATAGGGTCGAGAAGTTCCCAGATCATGGAGGGAGGGAATTCGATCATCGTACTGGTGGTACCTATTTCCAATTGGGTTCCCATAGCAAGCGCTTGTAATTCTTTGAGACTTTCAAGCTAGTGTATCATGAGCGCCAGGTTCTTATAAGTTCCTGAGTTTATGGTCACATACCTTACGAACTAAGCATGGCCAAGTCTTCGACATGCGTTCAAGAAGCCTCTGACCTTTCAACAAGTTCTGGCTTGCTTTCCGAGCAAGCTTGGCATTCCTGACAAATTGGTACAGCCAAGGTATAGTCGAAGTCGCTGCAACAGCCAATCCAACTAAAGGATTTGAAATGTCCACGGACAAATCTTCGAATATTCCCACCAGCCAGAACACCCACCCGGAATGAAAGATAGCCTGATCCACAACCTGTTGAAGAAACAATCGAGACTGGCTCATGCCTCTGTTACGACGGAGTGCGACGAGATGAATGAAAGGGTGGTTGAGAAGTGCAAGAGATGCGTGAAGAATAAGATGCGTTGTCAGCCATGGATTCCAATACTGGCGACATGCTTTTACGTCTTCCGGTGATCTTTTGAATGGGAACAGATTTCTCATTAGGTGCTTCCGATGAAGTTGGGCTTCGTATTCAAGCAGCGAGAGGTTGAGCTTGGAGTAAGTAGACTCTGGCAGCCATGGCACTTGGACCTCCCCCATTCGGATATCATGGATGTAGGAGGCGACTTGGCTCCAAATAGAAATAATGCCAGTTGCATGTGTGTTGATTCCGACATCACGACTTGTTCCCCCAGTATCATCAAAGTCGGGGGCATTTATCTGGTCTGAGTCGCGAGGAATCGGTGGCGGTGGCTCGACACTTGGCGGATGTTTGTATGTATGGTCCGGGTTCAGTTCTCGGGAAATATGAGGGAAGAAAATGGATTCTATCATGCGAATGCTCCAATAGCATCTGTTGTCTGTATCTTGTTCTCTGGTGTTTGTCGTCTTGGGGTGCCACAAACGACCAACAGTACTTAATCTTGCTGCGGCACCCACAGACATCCAAGCTCGGGGTAAATCACCAGCTAGATTGGAGTCAGCATTGATTTGAAGGCCGTTACTTTGTCCGTACCTGCAATATTCCGCAAGGCTAACATGCACAAGGCTTGCATAATTTCTGCTGTTGGCTTCCCCTGCGCTGCAAGTTGTTGAGTTGCAGCTTCAGCGGAATGCCTATAGAATGTAGAGGCTTCCTCGTGCTTGCTACTATAATACGAATGTGAAGTGAACTCAAGCATCAGCGTCAAGAAGCTGTATCGGAGATATCCAGCGGCAACTGGTAGCATGCTGCGCAGGCATTCAAGCTCAAACAAAGGTAGCGGCTGGAGGTGCAACTTGATGCTGTATACCTCTACAAAATGTTCCAAGACACTCTGAGGTGGATTTGGGCTGTTCAACTTGTTAGATGGCTGTGCGGGAAGAAAGGGAAGACATCATATCATCTACCTGTCTCCGGAAAAGACATAATTATCTGAAACTATAGGTGTAGCTGCGAAATCCGTATCTTGCCCCGGTCTTGAAGATACCGTGCAGTTATTTTTGTATGATCCAGCGTCTTCTCTTACAACAGAACTGAACACGGCGAAGTAAGCCTCAGGCTCTTGGGAATCATGATAGAGCAACATACGTAAGCAACCCAGACAAGGAGGAAACTTGGGATTCCAAGATGCGTATTCTGTCTGCCGTGGACGACCTTCTGCACTTTCAATAAGCAAATGTCATTAAAATTGGCGAGAGAAAAATAATTTACTTTTCGATTCTAGTAGCACGTTTGAGTTGAGTAGCCATTGAGCTGCCCCGTGCAGCATACTCACAAGGTAAATCCAACCGTTCACAAAATGAACAGATGGGTCGCTCACCGGTGCATTTGGACTTTTTTCGACTAGATTAGTTAGAACATTACAGAATCAAAATCAGTTACTTGAATTCTTACCGACAAGGCTCGCAGGCCCGTCGGGTCCCGTCTGTCTGGGACCCCGATCTTGTCGTCATAGTTGATCCTTGGTGTTAAGAAACTTTCCGCGGAGTTTGATTTGGCGGAGTGTTCTGGATTGACTGTGGGGCATGGGATGAAATTCCGCTCACGTGCAAAGGTGAATCAGCCAGGATTGGTAAATCGTGGGGAAGACATTTCCTAGCGTCTTCCGAGGAAGTTCAGAGTTCCGTCTTGACCACACTAGTGAAAGGGATGTATAAATTATCAGAAGGATCAAGTATGGAATTTAAATACTCTACTATTGAACCAGATATTCTGTTCAAATCCATCTTTCTTTCCATCGTGTTCTCTCCCCTGTAGTGATCTTTCACAATCTACCCAACGTTCATCATTCTAGGGAAAATATGTCGGTTTCAAAAACTATGAAAGCCGTGGTATTCAACGGCCCGTTCGAAATATCCGTAGAGGAGAGGCCAGTCCCTCAAAGTATGTCATCATCAGAGTATATACACCGTTTAAGTAATCTGACTTTGACCAGTTCAGGATCCTCGAGATGTTATTGTCAAGGTCAACATGACTGCGTTGTGTGGATCGTTCGTCTCCCTGTTGCCTCAAACTTTCACGCCTATACTAATAGAATAGTGAGTTGCATCTCTACCGAGGACTTGAACCAACGGAACCCAACTTCATCATGGGCCATGAATTCACAGGAACTGTTGTTGGGCTGGGCTCTGCTGTGAAATCTGTACAGATCGGCGATAAGATCGTCTCGCCTTTCACTGCGTCATGGTGAGTCAGTATTACTAATGGAGCCCAGTCTGTATTCAAATATCCATCGCAATGGTTCTAATCTACTATCACAGTGGCCAATGCTATTACTGCGAAAACGGTGGATCAGCTAGATGCGTCAACAGCCAACCTCTCGGCTCCCCAAACCTTGACGGTGCCCAGGCCGAGTATGTCCGGGTTCCCTTCGCCGATGGTACTGTCGCGAAAGCTTCTGTAGACATACATGACCAAGCGTTGATTCTCATGGCCGACATTTTCCCAACTGGTTACTTTGGCGTCAAGAGCGGCGTTGAGATGATGCCGAACCTTGATGTACATGACTCGACGATTGTTGTAATAGGATGTGGCCCTGTCGGGTTGTGTGCTGTTGTTGCTGCTGCTGCTCTGAAACCCAAAAATTTGTTTGCTGTGGACAGTGTCTCATCAAGACTTGATCAAGCAGCAAAGCTGGGAGCCGAGCCTCTGAACTTTATGAGTGATAAGACCGGGATGCACGATCGCATCAAGGCGGCTACCAATGGTCGAGGTGCCGACATCGTGGTAGAAGTCGTTGGTCTTTCACCAGCACTCCGCACTGCGTTCGATTTGGTCCGCCCCTTCGGTGCCATCAGCAGTATTGGTGTTCACAATGCTGAGGTATATCTCCTACTCTTCAGTCAGCACTCTTCAGATTACTGATACGATATAGATTCCTTGGTCTGGAAATGATGCCTATAAGTAAGTTCCATTAACTACGCCGACAATTGATACTAACATTGTTAGTAAAAACATTCGACTCCAGATGGGGCGATGCCCAGTGAGAAGCATCTTCCAGGAAGCGATGAACGTCCTGAAGAAAGAACAAGATTCTCTTGAGTATGTACCCTCTTGTCCCTTCCCTTCATTTTCTTGCTGGTTTCAAGGGTTAGTCAAGTTAATATGCTGTAGTTTCCTGTTTGATAATATTCTGCCCCTATCTGATGCAGTTCGAGGTTACGATCTTTTCAACCAGTCAAAGGTTCAAAAGGTTATCTTCAAGGTTTAAATGGCCATATAGTAATAGAAAAGTAGTTTCTTACTAGCTTACATTTTTACGACTATCTGCGTATCAAGTACTCATTCCAATCACTAGTCTTATTCTCAAAGACCAATGTAACATGTCAGTCCTCGAGCGTATCCATGGTCGCAATGTCGAATGAGTTCAATGAAGTAATGAATTTTTCTTATCGGCAATTCTATCCTATTCCGATAAATCAACCCCGCGTGGCCAGCATGAAATATTACATATGCAAGAGACTGATAGGGTTATGTAACTTGAGAAGACCAAACGCCATCACCACAATTAATTGCGTTATACCAGGGTAGTCCATTTACGGTAATTATTTCCATGGGCCGACAGAATCTTCCAATTACGAATTACCTAGCACGAATGCTACTCCATATCGTACAATTAAGCATAAATAGCGTTTATTTCGTCATGCAAGGTTTCAATGTCAATTGTGACACTTTGCGGATCCGAACTTCTCAAGGTCGAGGATTGTTATCTCCGCAATAGACGACAGATTACCTATTGTTATATAAAGTAATGGAAATCGGAATATACTTCTTCTTCTAGTGCCCCATTTCTCTGTAGTATCGCTATCTCATCAAAATGGGCAACGAATCTAATGTGGTCTGTGAGGCAAATGCCCCCTCGATCGAGTCTCCTTCGAAAGGCAAGATAGTGACAAAGAAATACGCCGATGTAACTCTTCGTCTCATTGAAGAGCACGGGGATAATGTTGAGCCTCTGTCTCCAGAAGAAGAGAAAAAAGTCCGAAGAAAGCTATATCTGCGGCTGGTGGGATTGCTTTCGACTATTAACATCATGCTCTTTGTTGGTTTGCTCACTCGGTATTGTGCTCTTTCTATGAAGACTAACACTGTCTCTTAATCCAGATCGATAAATCTACCTTGGGCTATGCGGCAATCCTCGGACTTTTCGAAGAGACTGGCATCTCACAGGCTCAGTACAATAACCTGAACACAATGTTCTATGTCGGTAAGTTAAATGTGCTCATCAATTGGCATTATTAAAGCGTCGATAGGATACCTCGCATTTCTGTGGCCTGGTCACTACCTCATGCAACGTTTACCCTTCAGCAAGTTCATTGCTGGTATTATCTTCACATGGTCTATCGTCATATTCCTCCATTGTGTCGCAACCCGATATGCAGGGCTCGTTGTACTTCGACTTGCCTTGGGTGCAGCCGAAGGAGTAGTTGTTCCAGCGCTCGAAATGACCATTGGCATGTTTTTTAACCGAGCTGAACAATCTTTCCTGCAACCCATCCTTTGGATTACTTGTCAAGGTGCACCGATTGTTACAGGATTTATCGCGTATGGTCTCCTCTGGAGTAGCGGGCCAATTCTACCCTGGAAGCTGCTCCATATTGTTACTGGTGGCATCACTTTCATCCTCTCTATTTGGGTCTGGTTCGACTACCCCAGTAACCCTGCCGAGGCTAGGTTCTTGACGCTCCAAGAGAAGATCCATATCATTAAGCGTGTTCAACAATCACAGCAAAGCTCAATTGAGCAAAAGCAATTCAAGAGATCGCAGTTCATCGAAACCCTGAAAGATCCGGTGTCTTGGTTATTCGCACTGCAAGCTTTCACCCTCATGTACTGCAACAACCTCACATATGGTCAAAAGAACCTCCTCGTCACATCGCTCGGTGTTACTCCACTCGAGTCTACTCTTGTTGCAGTGGCCGGGGGCGGCTTCGGAATCGTCAACTGTATCATCGCGGCATTTGCCCTCCGGAAATACCCTAAGAACTTGGCGTTGCACTGCACTCTTTGGTGCTTACCTGCTATTGCCGGTGGTATCGGAATGGTGACAGTGCCCTGGGACCGAACCATAGGTTTACTTGCCTGCATGTTCTTGGCTGCTCATACCTACGGCGTCGCATATATCATAGCCCTTGGGTGGACCAACTCTTCAGCTGCAGGCTATACTAAAAAGCTGACAAGAAATGTGATGTTCATGATTGGTTATAGTACTGGCAACCTAGTATCGCCTCAGATCTGGGTTGTATCAGCTAAGCCAAGATTCTATGGAGCTTGGTCCTCGATGATCGTCATCAGTTGGTTCGGAACACCTGTCATTTTGTGGATTATTCACTTCATTCTGGCTCGAAGGAACAAAACCCGAAAGGAGAGGATCAATGCCGTTGGTGAAAACTATGGTTATCACTATGTTGAACAGCTTGACGAGGGTGGCAGATTGGTCAAAGTCAAGGTTGAAGTTGCCATGTTGGATTTGACGGATCTAGAGAATGAGAGTTTCATTTATCCCCTGTAATTCAGCTAGTCTCATCAACAAACAGAGAGTTCAATGAGCTACAAATATTCGTGGCATTCGACAAGAATCATATAAAAGATATTCAATTAAACCGAGACGTCAGGGTTTGAACCTTTCGATGACCTTGATGCCTACAGTGATCCCAAAGTGATCGCTGACCCCAACATTATCCGACCCAGATTTAGTCTTCAGCCCTATTCCAAAACGGCCTAATATTCCTGTAGTGTCCTGGGCTTCTTTCAACGCAACAGTCTCGATGCGTACTGTATAAAGAAGCGTGTCCAACTGCTCTCCTTCTCTGGTTCTGCCGGAATGGGGGCTCCCTTTGTTTCCTTTGTTTTTGCCTTTGTTTTTGCCTTTGTTTTTGCCTTTGTTTTTGCCTTTGTTTTTGCCTTTGTTTTTGCCTTTGTTTTTGCCTTTGCTTTTGCCTTTGTCGGACGTGCTGTCTCGAAATATGAAAACTTTTGGAGATATAACTCGTTGAATTCCGGATCAGAGAGCTCATCGGCGCGGCGGAAGTCACCTCGACGCGCGAGCTCAGCATCAATAACTTTATTTATCTTTGAGGCATCCGGAAGAGTGCCGTAAGATCTGGTCAGGTTCATGTTTTGCTGTTTTGGTTGGAACCGTGACTGCCAATGCTGATTGAAACATCCATACCGCTGGCCCAGATGCAGTACACGAGCACTTCTGTGGATAGAAAATGCAAGGCGACGAGGGGCGAACAAGCCACTCATATTTGCAGTCACAGCTTGTCGTGATGATGCGTGCTGAGGTTGTTAATGAGGAGGCTATGTTACTACGGCGGGGCACTGCGGAAGATGCGCTGTCTTGGGTACCCCGCTATCATGACTAAGCGACTTGTTGTCTCGCCAAGGTGCGTGGCTGTGAGGCTGCGGAAGAGAGTGTTTAATTCGTTCGGCACTTTCCCCCGTCTTCGACCCGCTTCTTGGTTTAGCCGGCATTACGAAAATCCGGTGAGGCTCACCTACCCTACTGCGAATCTCTATTAATTAGTTGAACAGTTCAATACCATTGAATGTCTATGGTGAGATGGAGGTAGGTACTGAATTTATTGATCCTGTAGTAATACAACGGTAGAAATATACGTTGCTTTTCTTTACTGTTGGTTCCAGCTAGCAATTGGAGAAGATGGGTACACATTGCTGAAATCTTACACACATCGGTCATTCGCCTGCTGGCCACTAAAGTTCATTTGTAAATAAGCAATCCGGACTCCTATATAACACCTTGGTAGTCAAGAATCTCGTTTAAATAAGGCGCAATAAATTATATACAATACCTACTATGGCCTACTCGAAGTTTCTTCCCGTTTGAAAATTCCAAGTATGGTATGCACATTTCGGATTGGACGGTGATTACAGCGTGTTGGGTAACATCCCCTCGTCAAAGAAAATGTCCGTGCATATGGTGTTGCTGTTACAAATGTACTTTCTCTCGATGTTGTCTGAGACTGTTTCTTGACTTGCAGGCTGCCCTATTACCTGTGAAATGTCAAAATAAAAATTGTATCCATAGGAGAAATAGCAGGATATCTAGTATCTAAACCTTTTGGCATCTGGCTTGCTATCCTCTTTCACAGCATCTGACTCCATGGTTGTACTGCCATATCTCGAGGTACCTTTATTGCCCATGTCAGAGCAGGTGGAACTTGAATTACCAATCACAGCCTGCAAAACTATCCACCCCGCGTCGCTTTTGTGGATTTCCCTCGGATTTCCCCTTTCCTTTTCCCCTTAGCAATACCGAGGCAGAGAACCTTGATGTCCGCACCTGTCGCGACAAGACCAGCAAAGAAACTCTACACGCTATCGCGTCTCGTCTAAGTCTGCTTAGTAGGCATGAACGTCCAAAGTATAAGTGACAAGACCCAGCACCGTGCCTGCGACCCTTGCAGTCAGTCTCTCCCCTTTCTCTTTGTAATCATCGGCTGATGACGTGTTTCAACAGGGAAGCGAAAAGTCCGCTGTTCCCGCCATACTCCTCTATGCGAACGATGTTCTCACTTTGCCTTGACTTGCGAATATTCTCCTATGAGGACTATAGGACGCCCGAGAAGAGGACAGCCGCTGGGTTATAGATCTAATGGCGTTGCAAATACTAGTGCAGCATCAATGTCGCCTAAGAATATGGAGACAAGGAATTTCGCTGGTATAATGGATCAATTCCTTGATGACTTGGCTACGCCATCGCCTTCCTTCGACATGGACTTCTCTATAGACCAAGAGCCTGTACAAGCATCGGGTTCCGATCTGTTCAACGGCACATCTCCACAACACGATCGCCACAACCATTATCCTGACATTGCAAGTAGGGATGCGGCAATAGCCCCACAGAGTATCGAAAACGCTACGAATTCAAGACCCCCTATTCAGAAGTGTTCCTGTATCGAGTTAGTGAACCAGCATTTCTCAGAGATAGAAAGCTCCCTTGAGACATTCCAAACGCTCAAGATACTGAAAACGTCTCTGGTGTCAGCAAGGAAAATCCTGGAGTGCACAGTCTGTTTCCAGTCCGTCAAGAGTCCACGCTCATCACGGAACGTTTATCTTTTAGGCTCTCTTCTATCCAGCATTGGCTCTTCTTATGGTGACTTTTTCTATATGCAGAAGCAACGAGCTTCCGATCCGTCAGTCTCTGGCACACCCATCAGCCTTTTTATCGGACAACAGGCTGATGCGCAAGACATGGTAGAGGTCTCTCTCGAGGGACCGAGCTACATTGCTTTTCTACAAGCAAGCCTCAAAAGGGAGTTGGCTTGTCTTGTGCAACTAGGCGACGAGTTGGCGGCGAGACAGAGTCAGTCTCACACCGAAGGTCACGAGAATTGCGAAACGGGGACAAGTTGTTCAAATACTGAAACACCTCCAACGACAAAGCATCCGACCGAGATGTGCCCCAAGGAAGTTGATATGACGACTGCTTGCGCGTGCTTTCGGACGGTTGATCAGGTCAAGGCTGCGGTAGCAGAGGCAAAAAGGATAATTACAGCGTGACTTGAGGACCATGATCATAACCTACCGCTTCAAGCGCTGTTCAGAATATACCCCATCGCTTCTTCATTCATCGGTAACTTATACCGGTACAATATTATGAATCTATGAAAAAGTTAAAGGCTATTGTGTTTAATTGTTGAGTTGTTATTAGCATGTCACACGAACGATTGGTTATCCTGTTATGGGTGACCTGGAATGCTTCGTGCAAACCACGGAAATGCGGCGCGGAGACGGAGCGCGGAGACTTTTGACAGCGGGCGAAAGTGGGGCCGTCCGCGGAACTGGGAAAGGAAAGAGTGTCACCATGAACCACAGCACAACTTCTTTGTCTATTTATTGAACATTGGATTATGTTTAGTTTCAGATATTCTATCTTGATACATCAAATCACTACCCACTCTATTTTTGAAGCTATATTCACAATACAATGGGTGCATCTTGTTGCGGACCCAAGTCTGAGCATGTTAGTGCCAGCTTGGACGAACACGGCCATGCAGCTGAACTCTCTGATCATCAACACCATGGTAGCCATGGCCATCACGATGCTCACGAAGAGAATACCACGGATCACCATGAGCATGGGGGCTGTTGCGATGATCATTCCGACGCCTCTAGCATTACTTCTCAGGCCTCGACATGCTGTGGCAGCGAGGAGCACTGTAGTGGTGAGATTGTCTCTGCAATGGTTAAATATCATTGATCTTCATTCTAACTCTGAATAGAAAAGTGCATCTATGCCATTGCTGCCCTGCAGTGCAAGAAAGCCTGTGACGAAGATCCAAGACATCAAGGTAACTTCACAATCCACACATATATATCATAGCCAAGTTTCTAACAAGAAAAGGATCCCACGATCTACCTCACGGGCACGAACTCGGCCAACAAGAAGATGACACAGCCTGTGGTACCCACCTGGCGGCTGCATTCGACCAGTATAGCAGCTATCTCGAACAGATTCGCTGCATCTGCCGAAGCGCCATCGAACAAGGAATGACGTCCCTTGAAACCTGCTGTATGACCACCCGATCGAACACGAATAAACACAAACATAAACATGGAGGCAAAAAACAGAAGAAGAGCACCCTCCCTATCATCCCAACTTTCAAACCTTCAGGTCCTGAGAGTAAAGAAGTTGACGTCGAGCGCGGAGTTAACCTCGAGACTATCGGCTTCTTGGTGAGTGGCATGGATTGCACATCGTGTGCAGACAAATTGTTGCGAATCTTTCGGAGCATGTCTGGAGTTTCCAATGCCCAGGTCAATTTTGTCATGGGAAAAGGAGAATTCGATGTCGATTGCTCTTTGACTAATGGGGAAGAAGTCCTCAGCTTCGTGTCTGGCGCAACTGGATTCATGCTTAGCAAAATCGTTGGCGGGAATTTCTTTGTCGATGTCTTGGCTACGATGGAACAGAGCAGACAACTTGTTGATGACCCACCCCTGGGTGTAGTCGATGTACAATGTCTCGACAAGAAGACAGTTCGCCTGTCATACGAGCCAACAACTATTGGTGCTCGAGACCTGATGGAACAGATACAAGCCAGATGCAACGGTCTGGCTGAGCCTCGTGGCGACCCTCAACTTGAGAGCAGTCGCCGCCGTCTCTGGGACCAACTTACAAAGACCCTTCTGGCGGCTGCTCTCACTATCCCAGTCGCAGTCGTATCATGGAGTGAAGGACTTGTGGACAAGAAGACCGAGGGTATCATTTCGTTGATACTTGGTACACTTGTCCAAGCCATCGCTATTCCTGAATTCTATCGCCCAGCCCTCTCTGCCCTGTGGTACAGTCGAACAATCGAAATGGACATGCTTGTTGTCATCAGTATAACGGCTGCTTATGTCTACTCTGTCGTTGCGTTTAGCTTCGAGATGGCGGAAAGCCCTCTCGATGAAGGCCAATTCTTCGAGACTAGCACCATGCTCATCACCCTGATCCTCCTTGGTCGACTTTTAGCTGCCTTTGCACGAGTGCAAGCTGTTTCTGCTGTATCGCTTCGATCAAAGCAGAACAACACAGCTGTGCTTGTTGAAGGGGAAAGCGACCGCGAAATCGATGCTCGGCTCCTTCAGTACGGCGATGTCTTCAAAGTCTTGCCTCATTGCCGAGTACCTACTGATGGTATTGTAATGTCTGGCAAAACCGAAGTGGATGAGTCAATGTTGACAGGGGAAACGCTACCCATTGTGAAGCAAAAGGGTAGTAGCCTTATCGCTGGCACTGTCAATGGTGACGGTACTGTCGTTGTTCAGTTGACGCGCCTTCCTGGCAAGAACACAGTTACCGACATTGCGCAGCTCGTGGAAGAAGCTGCGAACTCGAAACCAGAGATTCAAGATCTGGCCAACAAGGTTGCTAGTTGGTTTGTACCTGCCATGGGTACCGTTGCTATTCTTGTTCTTGTGATCTGGATTGCATGCGGGATTGAAATTCTTGGTTACAGTGGTGGTGCAAGTGTTGGCAATGCTATTACGTATACCGTGGCCACTCTTGCAGTCGCTTGTCCTTGCGCTCTCGGTCTTGCTGTGCCTATGGTTCTTGTTGTCGCTGGTGGCATAGCCGCTCGAGGTGGCGTTATCATCAAGTCTGCCGATGTCACAGAAGGAGCGCGCAAGACTACTGATGTTGTATTTGATAAGACTGGCACAATAACCGAGGCTGAGCTTGTAGTGAATGAGAGGCTGAATCTGAATGGGGACTTATCAGATAACCTTGCTCTAGCAAAGGCTCTGGTTTCTGGAGGTAAACACCCTGTTTCTGCCGCCGTCGACAATTATCTGGGGCTACAGAGCGTCAAGGGTATATCAGAGGTTCTCAACATTCATGTTGTTCCTGGCGCTGGAGTTGAGGCCCAATACCTGGATTCGACTGTCAGAGCTGGCAACTCTCGCTGGACTCAAGCTGGCCAACTGGAAGATGTGTCA